>OU015500.1:101211257-101313757 GCA_907164885.2 Dolomedes plantarius
CAATATTTTCCACACAAGCACTTCAAATTGCAACACACAACTGCTTTCAATACACTAAAACATGCTGCATATTCTGCTTTCAACCCTTCATTAGTACTAGTCTCTGATTGGTTGGAATAACGGAGCATTTCATTAGTTGAAAAAACAGTCACTCATTATTACAGTGACCTTGTGCTTGTGTTATCATGGTTTATTTCAAAATATCGATGAAACTATTTACTTTACATGAATTCTATGAACAGATTTGAAATCAGCATGAAAAAATACATTAAAATCTTTAACAATAGTTACGATAGTACGATAATTTCATTACGATAATTTCATAACGAAAAATTAAGTCAAACACAAAAATTAGGCAAAAAATGAGTATGTTCAGGACTTTTTGTCACCACTGTATATATATATATATATATATATGTGTGTGTGTGTGTGTGTGTGTGTGTGTGTGTGTGTGTGTGCGTGTGTGTGTATGTGTGTGTGTGCGTGTGTGTGTATGTGAGTATGTACACTCTTAGACAAAAAACAAAAAAAAAAAGAAAAAGAAAAACGACGCACCAAGGAGTTAACCGAATGGGACGAAAATCGGCAAATGTGATGTACATGTACAGAAAAACAAATGATTACAGTCTGAGAAAAATTGGATGATTTATTGAAGAGAAATTGAAGAGAAATTGATCTTCACAAAGTGAAAAAGTCAATAACGCGTTGGTCCACCTCTGGCCCCTATGCAAACAGTTATTCGGCTTGGCATTGGTTGATAGAGGTGGCGGGTGTCCTTCTGCGGGATATCGTGCCAAATTCAGTCCAATTGGTGCGTTAGATCGTCAAAATCCCGAGCTGGTTGATGGGCCCTGCCCATAATACTCCAAACGTGCTCAATGGGAGAGAGATCCGGCGACCTTGCTGGCCAAGGTAGCTTTAGGCAAGCACGAAGACAAGCAGTAGAAACTCTCGCCGTGTGCGGGCGGGCATTGTGTTGCTGAAATACAAGCCCAGGATGGCGTGTTATGAAGGGCAACACAACGGAGCATAGAATATCGTCGACGTATCGCTGTGCTGTAAGGGTGCCGCAGATGACAACCGAAGGGGTGCTGCTATGAAATGAGATGGCACCCCAGACCATCAATCCTGGTTGTCCACTCGTATAGTGGAAGACAGTCAGGTTGGAATCCCACTGCTGCCCGGGGCTTTCCAAACACGTATTCGCTGGTCATGGGAGCTCAGTTTGAAGCGGGACAATTCTACTCCAGTCAGTGACATTCCAGGTCGAATGTGCCTGACACCACTGCAAACGGGCTTTTCGGAGTACAGAGGTCAATGGTAGTCGGCGCAAGGGGCGTCGTGAGCTCAGCCCCCTTTCTCTGAGCAGCCTATGAATGGTCCTTGTGGTCACTGAAGCACCAGTTGCACGTACGATCGATGATAATGATGAATCTGGGGCTGTGAGTGCCGCTTTGACGATTGCTCGGTCCTCACATTCTGTTGTTTCTCTAGGCCGAGCGCTTCCTTATTGACGCTGTGTTCGGACATGGTTCACCCATTCCTGCCAACATCGTTTGATAGTGGCATCGCTCCTATCCAAATGTCGAGGGATTCACCGATTAGACTAACCGGCTTCTTTCAGCCCAACAACACGTCCTCTCTCAAATGCTGACATCTGCGCATATTGTTCGCGCACCTGTATGCGAGGCATAGTTACTGTCTACCTGAGTACACGGAATGAAATTCGCGAAGAATTTATGACCTGGAATCGAAATTTATCCTCTTTAATATCCTGCCAGTTAAGATGCTTTGCAGCGTCACATGTTCATTCATTGGCCGCCAAACTTTAAAATTTTGCATTTTCCGTCGAAACATGTATGCATATCAATTTGTGTCCAATTTGCATTACCCCTTCTTGGTGTGTCTTTTTTTTTGTCTAAGACTGTATAAGCTCCTTTGTAGCTTCGAAACAGCCGTATGCAAAAATTATTGCATCTTACTGCTATTTGTGCTTTGTTTACGTTAGTTTTCCTGTTTATTTAAGACTGTATATATATATATATATATATATATATGCTGGGTTTTTAAACCCAGATCTGGATCTTTCAATTGCCATATGGGTTTATTGAGTTGTTTTTTTTTTTATCAAAAATTTCTCAAATTTCTCATGTAAGAGTTATTTAATTATGTAAACGTAATTATGTGATTTGAATATGTAATTTTGTAAATAAATGAATGTAAAATAATACAAATGAAGAACATATCGTTTGAATCATAATATATGTGTCTCTTTTGCGAAATCATCCCAGAATTTTGGTATTTGTTATGTAATATCAAAGATGGATCTAATCATCCTAAAATATGAAATCTCATCAATCTTTATAACCCTCTTGACGATTTTAGCTTACGGTTCTGTGTACGTAGAGAAAGTTTTCATAAGTTAGTAGAAAGAAAACACACAAATTCTAATATTTTACAGGTTAATTGCTTAACAAATTTTCACATTTTTGAAAATTTTCCCTTTACAGAAATATTCTAAATAAAGAAATGCAAAAATCAAGTACAAAAGAAATAATCCTTATATACTGTATCAAATAAAATACACATATGCATTTTAAAATTGTTTATAAAACCGTCAGAGTTTTCATAAAAGACTTTGTGAGAAACGTGTTCGTAACTTTAACTGTTTTTAAACAAATGTTGTAGGAAGAAAACTCAATTTTCTATTAAAATTATTTTTTCTCATTTCTAAATTGTTAACGGGAAAGCTTATTAATCGATCTACTTGATAAAAACACATTATTAAAAATTAAAATTAAGTTTAATATTAATAAAAAAAATGATAAATAAGGAATTGCAAAACTGATAAATTTATTTTCTTTGAAATTAAAGTTCTGGTCGCATAGCTAGAGCGGTAGATTTCCAAATCCCAACTAACTGTCTGTCTTATCACTAAAATGCAGGAAGTTAGTGTGTGTGTGTGTGTGGGGGGGAAGAATTGAATGTGAAAGGCTGTAAATAGGGGAAGATATCTGACCCCATCCCCTTGTTCAGTCGAAGTGTAGGCAAGAACCATTGATAGCTTTGTTGACAGTTTCAAATTACGAGGGGGTTTTCTACCCCTTCTCAACTGCGAAAACTATTGCCTCTCTGATTGGTTGCTTTTCTGTCAATCATGTCGACATAGTCCCTGCCTTCCTCGGGAGGTTTCTTGTGGGTTTTAGCGAACACGGGGGAAAAAAAATAACTCCAGCGGAGCCTTAACGCTACGCAACGGACTCCTATGTGAACTGGCCCTTAGTCTATAGACGCTGAGCTTCAATGACGTCACGTTAAGCGAACAAATTTACTCGATCGTCTCATAAAGGAAAGCAGTCTCGTGTTCAAACGAATGATATTTGCGAAAGAATCCGACAGCTAATACTAATTGAAAGAAGTGAACAACATTATGATGGTCCCGCATTTCCATCTGTCAACAGTTTTCACTTCAGTTCCGTAATTATCTCATGTTAGTTATGTGTTCTTTCTCTTTGCAACGAAAAATATCTCTATAACGTATCTTCTTGCATTTACATATGAAAGCCTTGAAGTAAGTTTCGCTTAATTTTTCAGCACTCTGTAAGTGGTTTCCTGATTTTGCTAATGTTTATTTATTGACATTAAAAAGCGGCGTGTGTGATTAATGCTTGTGGTACATGAAATTTTTACTTCAATTAATCGTTCAGCTTTATTAAAATTCATAAAAAATTATTATTATTATACAACACAAAATGTGCGTTGCGGTTTTATGCCTCAACATTTCTGCGATTACTAAATTTGAATGTTTAATTATATATTTAATGAATCATTTTCTACGTCAATTATTGATGTAAGATTTATTGTCATTTGGCTTATTTCTTGGTATTGCTTTGAACCGAAGGTGGTTTTTATTTTTTAATATTTGATTCTCTTTATATTACTTTAGTGCCATTTAAAATTTTAAGAACAAGTAAAGATGTTTTAATCAAAGTTTAGATGGGTTTAAACAGTCTAATATAATCGACTCATACCTAGATAACCAGAAGTCCTGAATATTTACTTGTTTCTCCAAGGTTCCTATTATCGTACTAATTTTGTGTTTTTAAATTTTACAGTGATCTATTATTTTATGATGCAGACAAAAGTTTATTTATAAAAGAATAGATAAGGGCTTTTGACCATTCGGTTATTTATGCTTACTTTATAAACGCATTTAAAAAAAATTCTTACTTTTAGTTCGTTTGACTGATTTCTTTTGAGTTAAGTTAATGGAGGCTCATATAAAAAAACATCTTTTTAAGAGAGATATGAACATTTTTTTTCATGTTTGTAGATACAATGCTGATTTGTAGTATTTATCCTGAACACTGATGCTTTTGAAAAGTTTTAGATTAAGGCGACAATGGACCTTCAGATTGACAAAAATATGTCCTCCCAAACGATTTTTTTTTCTTTCAGAAAATGATTCTGCAGCTCATCAGCTTTAAATTAAAAAAAAAGTATGTTAATCCGATCATTATTAACCAAGTTATAAGTATTTTTTCAAACGTAAACAATGGAAATGTTAGTCAAATTAAAACTTTAAATGCCATTTTCTCAAAATAAGTTTTTGTGTCGTTTCGGTAAGTTCGAAATGTTCCATGCGTCATCACTTTTCTTGAATTTTCATAAAATTTCATAAAATGATTATTTATATATGTTAGAATAAAACTTAGTAATCAATTCATTATACTTTTTTTAAAATAACTTAAAATTTTTACAATAAAAAAAATTTTTTTGACAAAATTTTGCATAAAATGACCTATTTTTATCGATTTCTTTTCTAGTTTTTATAAATATGACTGTAAATCAAATATTGCTACTAACTTTTATTATAACTATATAAAGCTAGCTTAAGAGAGAAAGTTAGATATCTGAGACAGAAATGATGTGCATGGAGCATTTTTAAATAGTCATTAACAAGCTGATTTTAATTAATACCTTAATTACATTCTGATTTCTCTTTTTTTTTAAATTTAGAATTTCCATCTCTAAAAAACACTGTATAAGTACACAAAATTTCATAGCAATTGGTTAATAAATTTTAAAAAAGTTTTTCATGGTCCATTGTCGCCTTAAGTTGATTTGTGTTGATATCGTTTTCATTCAGCGTCACGATTACATTACTTTTAGAGGCCAGTAAACTTCCGCCTCCCATTTTACAGGTCAATAAATTTCCGACCCCCATTATTCAGATATTTAAATGCTAACCCTCGGACGATAACCAGGTTATCACGTGTTTCGCTCCTTCCCCTCGTTCAGGTTTTCGATAATGTGGATAGGGGTGTTTTTGTAACGCTTGCTACCCCATAGTCTGAGCATTTTCCGCCCACATCACATGCAATGCGGGCACATGCGGTAAAGGGCAGGTGCTAACAAATGAGATACTACCCCCAGGTCAATTTACGTAAAATTCCTAGAGTGGGAAGATAACATATTATTATGCCTCGTAATATGCATCTTAATTTAACGCCGAAAGTTTACTGCCAAATTGTCAAACCGAATAACCCTTATGCAGCTAGGTTCATTTTTCCATGTTTGAGAAGTAAAAAAATCACAAACTAACGCAACATCATGAAAATAAAAAAATTTACATAGTTCCCCCCAAATACATCCCTTTAAAAATAGATAAAATCGGGTTTTACAGTATGGTTTGGGATACTTTTCCCTAACAGCCATGTATCGCCGCTTTGAAGGTATGGTAACCCTTATAAAAAAGACACACACAAAAAGAAGTGTAGTCTGCTACATCGTAATTTTTACCTACCTTACAGGCATATAGAAATGTTTTCATAAACATTTTAATACTGAATTCCAAATTTTAAGCACACGTATAAAATGGAATTTTTTAAAAAAAGACAAAAATTTTTTCAACTATCTATTTTTTATGTCTATTATATTAAAGTATATAAAATTATCTGTTCTGTAAATTATAACTTTCTAGCGAAATTCTAATAACTTATGAAACCTCTGTTCATAACCCGCTATGTACAATAATTAATTTATATATATATATATATATATATATATATATATATATTTATTTATTGATTATTTTTGAAATGATGTTAAAAATATAGGGAGTCATGCGATTGTACTGGCAAATATTCAGTCGAGTGTTGTAAAGAAGTCCAGTGTAAGTATTTTAAGGGATGCCCTTTAAACGCTTTAAAATATATACAGGATTAAGATGAGAACATCAGATTAGTTACCTTTTTCAAGTTTAAATAGAGTTTAAGATAATGTCCCACCTCGCTTCAAATCGAGGAGGTAAAAAAAAAAATTGTCAATTTTTACAAAACTAAAAAAAAAAATTCCAATTCCCGACAAATTTAAATTCCCAGAAATGAAATTGCTCGAGATTAAAGCCAATATCTATTGCTAATTAGAGAGAAAAGCACAGAAACTGAACTGCCAAACAAACAGAATGGGAAAAATTCACGACTGTTCACTTCTCTTATTCCCTTCTTTATTATATTTAAGACGCGTATACTAAAAGGCTTCAGGACAGATTAACAAAATCAAAAGATCTAAGTTATAAAAATAACAGGTAATAAATTTCTTGGTTTAATTATCGGTTTTATCTATTACAACAGGTATGTATAAAAGTCTATCCAACTGCATGCAGGTGCAACACAGAAAATCTTCGCACGTATATGTCAGTGAGAAATGGAGCACTTACAAACGAGCTTAATATTCTTTTAAATATTCATTTCCCATGCACGGGAAAAATTCAAATCACGAGTTTTAAGTTTCTAGTAATTTCTGCTTCTCGTGTTGGCAATTCCACCCATCAAAGTTTCGTCGTTGTGGAATGTTAGTTTTCTTTAAGTGCCGTTTGCCGGTCTTGCTTTACTGTGTAAGTTTCTCTCTTTCTGACCCTGAGCGAGAAAGCTGAATTTACTTTAGGAATTCGAATTGAACCTATATTACTAGTAATTATAGTAAATCAATTAAGGTTTTTCTATTTTTGAACCTTGTCTGTTTTATCTCTTCCCGCACAAAAATGGTTATAGACTTTAACATACTTATCTATCTATCTGAGTACCTTCCCTTATCCGAAATAGGAATAATGAATTTAATCTATAACACCTTAGTGCGTATTTAAAAACCAGAACCGAGTTTTTAGTTTATCTATATATATAAAACAGTTCCGTGACTGACCGATTGACAGATAACGCACAGACCAAACCGCTGGACCTAAAAGGGCTGAAATTTTGCATGGCGATTCTTCTTATAGTGTAGGGGTACACTAAGAAATATTTTTGAAAAATTCTTCTTAGATTTTTTAAAATTAAATTTTTAAGCTTTTTTTTGTAACATTCTTTAAGTTTGCATTTAAAATAATAATTTGAGGGTTATAAAATTTATATCGCGAAAGAGATCATAAAAAGAATCTTTACCCCCATTTTCTGATTTTTGGTGAATTTTTAAAGATTAAATTTTAGAATTTAATTTATTAAATGCTGATCACGTGATTTCTTTTTCTGGTACTTTAAATTAATTTTGCGTCATGTGCATAACAACGAAATAAATTGACAAAAAAAATTAAAATACAGTGAAAGATAAAATTTAATCACTAGACTATTTGAGAAGGAAGTTTTTTAAGAATTTAATTCAAATTAGTGACTACTATCCAGGATCACATTTATCCAGGCATTGCTCAAATACAGAATAAGCCTATAGAATGGTTTTGCGAAAGGGCCATTTTGACTCCAAAAAGCGATCAATCTGCGTTCATTAATGACACGTTGCTAAAGTCCTTTGACGGGGAAGAAATGATCTACAAGTCCATAGACACTGTCTGTAATTCAGATGATGCAGTTAACCATCCGGTAGAGTTTTTAAATTCCCTTAAAGCACCGTGTCTTCCATACTATAAGCTCTCTTTGTGGAAGGGCACACCCGTAATGCTCCTTCGGAATTTAAAACCACCGAAATTGTGTAATGGCACTAGACTACAAGCCCTGCATAAAAATGTAATTGAAGCCATTATTTTAACCGGGTGTGCTCAAGGAGAAAAAGTATTCGTGCCACGCATTCCTCTAATACCCAATGACCTCTCCTTTGACTTTAATAGACTGCAATTTCTCCTCAAAGTATGCTTCGCCATGACGATAAATAAGACTCAAGGCCAAACTTTAAAATACTCTGGCGTAGATTCAAGAGAAAATTGTTTCTCCCAAGGTCAGTTTTACGTAGCTTGCTCACGCGTAAGTTCGCGCACAAGCCTGGTAATATTAGTTCCGCCCAATGAAGAAACAAAAAATATTGTTTATAAGGAAATCGTCTAAAAAGCAATTTCATTATTTTCCATTGTAATTATTCTGAAATGTATTCCGTAGCGAAGAACGGGTATCCAGCTAGTATTTTATATAAATATGATTACGTATGGGCAAAAACGAGTTTTGGAAATAAGATCTATGTGCATAAGAAAATATAAAATGCTGCACGTTCAATTTTTTAATATTATTTTCAAATTAATGACAATTTTTGTTGTTATATGTACAAGACGATATGAGGAGTCTCTGATTGAATGTGACTCAGGATGCACGCTAAGAAAGGAAGCTAAATTTTCGTTATGTTTAAAAAAGTAATTGTATGTTGAAGAATTTTCAACATAGCGTTCTTGGAGATTTACGGAAGGCAACAGCTGTTTGTATACTTGTGACGAGATACAGAGGATCATAATTCTACGGGTGAGATGCAAAAGGTCAAAAAAAGAAAAAAAACTTAATTTTTGCAAGGATTCCTACGTAGAACTTCATATTAGAGGGGTCAAGAAACTTACTTATTATAATTTTTGCACTCTTTTTGAATTACTTCAATCTGAAGTTTGGTTACTTAATCACGCGGAAGATGTAGCAAGGATACCATAGACAATCCTACATTTACAAGTGGGAATTTTCGGGTCGTTTGCTCATCACTGATGAATGTTAGAAATATATGACAGGATAACAAAATAAGACAATTACGCTAAAATATTCAGATGCTCTGTTCCAAGTATACGTAAAAATCTGAGTTTGTTTTCTAACACAGTGTTTTACAGACGGAAGTACTACTTCAGCTGATATGAGTAACGGCCCTGAATTACCTATTATCCGGGATATTTAAGCATAGGCGCTCACAGAAAGATTTAAAACTTTGGAAATCCCAAATTGACACTCTGTGCCTAAAAAACGAAGTATTTTAGAGTTTTAAATGGGATTTAGCTAAATAAATAATAGTTGTTATTTCTAATGCTCACTGTCCGGAAGTATTTCAGACCAGGTCCATATAGGCGTTGGGCTAAGGGGTGTGACTACGGTTCATAATGGCACTACAAGGGTTGGGGACCGATTTAGCCTGGTGCCACCTCAATTTTGACCGAGCACCCTCAGGGGTGACATCTGGGAAGGGGGGGGGGGAGGTCGTACCCTCTCTGACCTCACGGAGGGATTTTCCGGTCTACGGATTTAACGTGCCCATAACCATTCTATACACAGAGGTATTTAATGACACTTGCCAGGATTCGATCCGAGCATCCTCAGCACCGAAAACCGACGCGCTAACACTAGGCTACCTCGGACCCATATAAATGATAGTAATAACCTAGATTGTAACTCTTTATTTTGTGGATGTTAAAGATCCTTTTTTTTTTGTGGCTGGTTTTGATATTCTTTCAGACAATATCTTTTCTTACGTTTTGTTTATGGTAATGTACAGATAATCTTCTAAAAAATAATCTGGAGTTCAGTGTATAATTTTTGAAGCATACTCACAATTAAGTCTTGAAGAGGCGGCAACAGTTCAGCGTTTGAACCGTAGCTTCCTAGTTCTTCGCTCGTCTTCTCTGACGTAGATGCAGGTGAAGAAGTGGTATGTCTGGAAAAATTTTTTTTATTGTCAGTTATATTCAGTGTAGAGACAAAATATGGTATGAGAACGCCATATCAGTTTAAGACCTCATTTACCATTAAAATATTAATTTTCTTCGCTTTTTGCAAATCATAAAACTGAATCCTTCATCTTTTCCTGGATTAATTTTGCTTTTGCTTTGCTAGATGACATGATACTATTTTATTATTAATCCAGTTTGAAAATTATAATTAAAAAAATTACCCTTTTTTCCCAAAGAATTTTATAGTTTCTTTTTTACGAGAACATCAAATATAACCTTTACGTTAGAAAAGTCACGAAAGTTTGTCATGATATTTGTCAAATCCTTTTTTTTAAAGGGAAATGACCTAAGCTAATGATTGTCGGTTTCGTTAGGCTTTAAATCAACCTTTGGGACCGACAAAAATTCATTGTGATTGTAATAAATTGTAAATAGTGATGGATTTCAGAATTTTTTTCTTCAGTGCTTTAAACCTGTTATAATTTGTCATACAGCAGGGGACTGCTATCAAAAGAATAGTCAATGTTCTATCTTCTGCATTTTCTTGTCTATAGATTTCAATTTAGCCACGGTTTTACTTTTAAGTTAGCTTTTGAGGTAATGTAAATCGCCTACTAATTTCCCCCCCCCCCAATTTTTCTTCTAGAATAAATTTTATAAAGTGACTTCTTAATTTTTTTACATATTTTTCAAAAGTTTGAATCCTTTGCGATTAAATATGTAAATTTAAAAGTAAAATTCAAATTATTTTTTAAAACATTCTTCTCGAAAGTGTAATTTCTCAAAAGTATTCGGGAAACTAACTGATAACTGATGTTCAAGCATTGATATAATGAGTTACTGGATTTTTTTTATGAATGACTGGATCACCTTTCCTTCCTTGGGTCACACTGTTTATAGGTTATGAAGAAGCCAAGTAAATTTTCAAACACTATATTGATTTGAAGGTCTGTTTAGAGATAATTTAATTTAATATTTCGATTTATTGGTCTTATTTATGATTCAGGAATCGGAATCAATTATTTGTTATCATTTTAAAAAGTAATTTGTCTGTGTTCATTGCTTTTGACTGCAAAACTCTTGTTTGATTTGTCGTCTTTTATAACGCACGGATATTTCCCTCCCTTTCTTTCGACTTGGAGCCATGTATATTATCGTGTTAGTATCCTTTTTCAACAAATAAAGAGTCTTGAGGTAAGAAAAATATTTCTCTTTCAATCGACAGATGGAAGCAATGGTATGCAAAATGAACCCTTCATATTTCATCTAAACTTAATGATGAATAAATATGACACGTAATAAAAGTACCTATAACTTGATATTTCTATCCCATTTTAAAAAGAAAAACTTTTTAAACTTTATCTCTATTCACTTTGAGGTTATCTCATTCTTGCAAATAACTACGTTAATCTGCACCGCTTCAGTTGTTTTGAATAATGCGCAAATAAAACGCAAAGTTTTAGAACTATAACGACAAGCTTGACCTAATTATATATATATTTTTTAAATACCGCTAGCACATATGTTTCCAGATCTCCAAAAGAGAATTTTTGAAATATTACCATAAACGTATATCTTGAGCATAGGCTCTTTTGCATGTCTGGCAATAATATAACGTTCTAAATTAGAGAAATTATTAACCAAGAATACCACAGGATGTGCCTGTAAAGGAGGCGTCTAAAATCGATTTTTTTCTGATTACCCAGTTTCATTTGTCTGTATCTACTGCCCTGATAAATCTAGGTCACTTTTCAAATGGTTTCAGGAATTATAAAACTGGCGTATAGATTCTAACTGCAACCGGATTACACTTTTGAGATATTTCTAATGGAGTGTTTTTTTCAATTACGATCAGGTCATTAAAATGGTTACGTAACTTAATGACTTAGGAAAGATGAAAAAAAGGTAATATATTTATGGGTGGGTAAGTGACATTTACATAATACAAAGATAGATCTGATATTAATTACTTGACTCGTATTAGGGTATTCAAGATTTTCATGTTTCAATTTTTTTTGTAACTTAAAATGAAACTAAAAATTAATTTGGGCACGACATTCGCTTTTTATAACAAAATAATAGTTCTGCCTAGAATTCATTTTTACACAATAATGAAATGAATGAATAGTGTTTTTTTTAAACGGTACATTACACTAAAAGAAAGGTATCTGGCATTTTTAATATGTCATCTTTTTGGCAATTTTTCTATATTCGGAGGGATATGACCCCCGTTTGGTTTCTCTTCTGTACATTCTAAATAATAATAATAAAAGAAGGAAACGCTATGATAGATCTTGTTTTTACGATCCTGCATTTTAGTGCTCAGTGTCTGAGTATTTTTTAAATGTCATTCATGTGTGTTTTACAAGGCTGTTACTAGTACAATACATTAGGAGAGGCTCTGCATAAATGTATCTCAACTAGTGGTTTACATAGGTTGCTATGAACTCTAAATTCTCTTCTAATACTGACCTGCTGGAAGTTCCAGAATCTGGCGAAGCTCTGTTTTCCTCGGCGGTAGGTGTTTTACCCTCTTCCTCTTTGGGAGCTGGTGGAAGTGGTCTCAGTTCACTCACAGCACTATCTCCACCGGCATCTTCTGGGATAACAACAAAAATAAATTTATGCTGAAAGTTGATACGTATATAAAATAGCGATATCTTATATGTATTTGAACAAAAATTTTTTTTTTTTTAACCGAAGGATCCCCATAACGCTTAAAAAGTATCTATTGTATTTAGTTCAATTAAAAGCCCCCCCCCCCCCCCGAAGACATTCATTTGTACACATGGGTGTTTCGTTGGCTTCTTTATTATGGAAGCATCTATGTAGGAACCAATAGTCCTTCTTTGGAGGATAACACAATGCCTTAGCCGGGATTCTATTTCCAACCTATGCGATGAAAGATTGTGCGAAGCTAACAGCGTAGGCGGCAAAATTATGGCAAGCACGAGTATCGAATTCCCATACTTTGATATCAACCGCTCCCCCCCCCCCCCCCAGCTTTTTTTAGATACGGGAAAGCGTCCAATGAAAAGAAAGCAAATGCATAAATCATTTGTTATTACTCCAGAATATTTCTGTAATACAACCGATGTAAATGACCGCACATGGGGTAATTCAAAGTCGAATACTCTAAACAGATCTTTTCCGTATGGCAAACCAATAGAGGTTAATACCACTAAACAAAATTCCCCACAGAGAATTTTCACGAGGAATGGTCAACGTTATAACTACGTGAGAATTTTTAATAAGTTTAATTTCTGCTCTGAAGGATTTTGGTCTCAGGAAAAAAATTTTGTTAATGAATTAGTTCAAATATTCAAACTACTCTTTTAAAATAAGAAAAAAAATCTGAACGAAACAGAGTGAATCTACATATTACACATTTCGCCGTTCACGGTAACAGGAAATAATGATTTATTCTGAATGTGGTACCAACCTGACTGAATAGGGTGGTACACGCGTGCGGAAATTTCTTTCCATTAATCTCCCCAACGGTTTTTGTGATTATGCTCTTTGTGTAAATGAATAAAAGCTATCAAACAGTCGCGAACGTACAACATTTGTACGTGAGTTTTCAGCGCAGTATGCATGTTTAATCAGTGAAACGGTAATAGTCAGACATGTAGATAATCTACGAGTGTTTGTGACCACGATTATGAGATTTGGTTGTACTGTCATTTAAAAAAAAATTTTTTTTTTGGTTTGTTATAATGCATGAAATAAATGAATGAATGAAAGTATAAATGAAATATATTCCTTAATACTCTATAACCACTGTGTAACAAGGATAAATATGTATAGAGTCAAAGTCATGCTTTTAAAATTGTGAGCTAGAATTGATGTTGTTGAGATAATTTAGTTTATCCATGAGTTCATGTTAATGTGGGTAACCTCTCAAGATGAAGAGTTGTTATATTTTTGTTACGAATAAAAATTAATACTTTGAATACTGTACTTTTTTTTTACATGAGTATTTAAGAGTATTTAGTATTTTAGTATTTGGCCACTAAATCATTTGTTCATATTTTCTAAAGTTTGAAAATGTCAACATGGTAAGAGTTTTGAATTAAAATGGTGTTCTCCGAATAACATTAAAATCTGAAGGT
Organism: Dolomedes plantarius; assembly: GCA_907164885.2. Classification (NCBI taxonomy): domain Eukaryota; kingdom Metazoa; phylum Arthropoda; class Arachnida; order Araneae; family Dolomedidae; genus Dolomedes; species Dolomedes plantarius. The sequence goes on from OU015500.1 coordinate 101,225,289, forward strand.
AAAATTAAGAATTTTGATTGGATCAGTTAATTTTGACATTGCAGTAACAGGATTGCCGCAATTATTTCCATCTTCGAGCAGGTCGGTTTCATATTATGCGTGACTACTATAACTATAGGATAAGAACTTTTAGTTTGGTTTAGACAGAATCATTTATGGGGATATTTCAGTAACTAAATGGAACAAATATTTATAAAAAAAAATTAAGAAAAATAATGGCTGCCAAACGACGCCTTTGCTTCTAGCTCGAGAGCCGCTCAAACCCAAGCTCTACGGTCAAGCTGGATTTGTGAGGACGCAAATTTTGCGAAAGGTTACATAGTTATGGACTGACTAAAGTGCCATAGGGGTACCTGAGCTAGTGGTAACAGTGAGTACTTATTTCATCTGATTATAATCAGATTAATAATTATTAATCATGCATAGTTTTATAAGCATTTAAGCACAAATACGGCTTTCTTCACCCCAGAAAATAAAGCATGGAATATCACTCGAACTGTGGGTTGTTGAATTTAAATCCTTCCCAACACTTTCTTAAATATCCCATAAGTCACTCACTCGTAGAACTTTTCTCTTGAGATTCTTTCGCTTTTCTTCGTTTCTTCGGCTTCGGCTGTGCTTTCTTCGAATCCACTGCATTTTCACCCGCCTCGGTAGATTTGTCTTTATCTACAGATCGCTTTCCTTCGATTGGACTGGTGTTGGCGCTGCAGAGCAATAAGGAAAAAGCATTCTTATAACTTTGACGTAAGTTCATGCACATTATACATGGTGTATAGGAGAAGATAAAATAATAGCAGGAAATAATTTTAAAAAATTAACACATAAAAGCAATTGCATGTAAAGCATTTTTCATAGAGAAGTAATTACAATATTAATTTTCTTTCATGTCAAACAAATTTTGGTATAAAATAATTATACTTTATATAAGACATGCAGAAAAAGAGGTGAACTTTTATTTTCTCTCTCTCCCTTACTCTTTGTTTTCTAATATCTTGAGCATTTTTACGGCCTTGTCAATGGCTTTCGAATGTTCCTTCAATGGAAGTGGCGGCAAGCTCTTTGCTGGCGGCTCTTTCTCGGGCACGAAGATGTCCGGGGCGGCACATTCCTGCTTCCTTTGAGCCGCCATCTCCGTGGTCAGGTGGTGAGCCATCTCTTGGAAAAGCTGTAGATTGAAAACGGCGAATTAGTGCGATAAAATGGTTGAGAATTTCGTGGACTTAGTTATATGTTTGTACGTTTAAACGATTCTAAAATCCTTGCAATGAATAGGAAATTCGTTTGATAATAAGTGATTTCTTGAAGGAAACTGATATATGGGAATACATGAGGATATTTTATGCATACAAACGTAACAGAATGCTGTGTCATAGATTATATGCTTTAGAGCACAGCGTCATCTTTTGCAACTCGAGAGGTAAATTGATCAGGACTGATAGCTTGAAGTCTATTTTTAAATGGCTACTAATACCCGTACCTACCGCGGGATTTGAAACTGCAGACTCTTGCAAACGATTTTAAAGTAAGAAACTTCAGTAGAGTTAAGTGCTGAAAAACTCGGAAAATCTGCAAAGAAACCAAAACTATTAAGATATCTCCGTATGAGGATTTGGAAAAATATTTAATGGAATGGTTCAAGGAAGCCCGGGTATCAAAAATTACAATAAACGGATCCATCGTTAAAGAAAAGGTGCTTGAAATTGCTGAAAGGCTTAAACTCCATGGCTTCTCTGCATCGAATGACTGGATCGACAGATTTAAAAAAATGGAACAATTTATACTTTAAATCTATCTGTAGATAACCCGATGGTGTGGATATTGCAATCGGGCAGCAGTGTAAAGAGAACACTTTGTCAAATTTATTAAAGGAGTACATTCCAAGAGACGTATTCAACGCCGACGAGACGGGCCTATTTTTGAACTTGTTACCCGACAAAACATTGATGGCCAAAAGCGAAAATTGCCATGTGGGAAAGCATTCAAAAATGCGCTTAACTGTTTTATTATGTACTAATGCCGACGGAAGTGAGAAATTAACGCCTCTTGTGATCGGTAGAGCAAAGAAATCACGGTGTTTCAATAATGGGAATAGTTTACCTACGGATTACACTTGGAATAAAAAGGCGTGGATGAATCAATCGCTGTTTGAAGATTTTCTTCGAAAACTGGATAAAAAAGTGCGACTACAAAAGCGAAAAATATTTTTTTATTGATAACTGAGCCTCTCATTTGGATCTTAAATTGAAAAATGTGCGAGTAGAATTTTTTCTAGCAAACTGCACCAGCCAACTTCAACTAACCAACTTTGGATCTAGGAATTATCCTATCATTATCACATTACATAAAACAACTGGTTAGGAAATCACTTCTTTTTTATTAGTTCCGGTGACCTGCATGGTGCTTCTACAGCAAAGATAAATGTTCTGGAAGCTCTGAAATTGATTTCTGCAGCGTGGGACAGTGTCGACAAAAAATTTGTTACCAATGTGTTTAATAAAGCAGGTTTCTCGGAATCCAACGATGAAATTAGCCCTTCACCTTCAGATTACAATGAAACGGAAGAAGAAAATTGCGTGGCTAAAGGTGAAAATCTTCCGGAAGTCGATGACGCGTATATCGACTGCGACGCGCAGCTCATCATTTCACAAATTCCTTCGATATCTAATTTAATGCCCGCTTCCAATGATAGTGGTGATGAAGATGAAGATAAAAATAAAAATAACGGAGGATGTAGTACCCACAGCTGATCAAGCGATTCAAAGCATAAAAACTCTGAAACAATTTTTAGTTTCGAATGTAAACCAAGAAGCAAATTTGCAATAAATTGTTAGTATTGAACGTGCTGTAGTTCAAATTGTATCTAAAAGCAAAATACAAGTAAAGATTACACATTTTTTTCCAATAGTTCATCCGCTAAGTGTCAATTTTTGAACAATATGCTTACATTTTTTTTAACCCCGATTTTACGTTTTCCCGTTTCGTACGTTTTTTACCACTAGTCCCACTTTACCCACTGGAAAAACGTAAAATCGGAGTTCCACTGTATATATATATATATATATATATATATATATATATATAATGTTATGAATTTTACGAGTCTGTGGTAATCTCTCCAAATGTGAGAGTTGATGAGAAATCCATCGCCAAATCGGCGATGGATTTGGAGGGCTTATTTTGGTCGCCAAATTTGGCGATATGGCGCCAAATGGTCGCTAGTCTTCTAAGCCTTTCTGGAATGTTCTAGTTATTTCTAGCTCGCCGGCTGATAGGGGGCGCTTTGGAAGTCTATAAATATACCTGAGATTGGCACTCAGTGTTCTTTTCTGCTAAGAATTGAATATATTGAAAGCGCGCTAGGCGGGTATTGTATTGAAGACTCTGTTATCCTGACTTATGTTTTTAGAGTTTTATGCTCTATAGAAGACAATTGTTACGTGTTTTCTGTTTGAAATTTGTGTATGGGCCTGAATAATTTACAGAATAATAAATTTTATTTTGTGTGCACTCTCTGAAGAGAATTTATTCAATGCCATCGAACCCAGACAACGGAACAATGTATATGTATATATATATATATATATATATATATATATATATATATATATATATATATATATATATATATATATATATATATATGACATGACAGGCGTGTGGTTTTCCCTGCTCTCACATCTTAAATTGCAGTCATCATCCGTGAATATTAGTGGCGAGTGGAAGAATAATATAATAACATCAGTCTATAGTTTGAATCAATTTCGTTTATTTTCCTTTCATGCGAACCAAAGCTCCAACTCAGCGCGTTCAGCTATCGCCATTTCTTTGACTTAAAGACGCGATGAACGCATGTTCGTCGGCATTGAATTCTATCCCGCGCTCTCTCTATTTCAAGGTCAAAATCGCGCGTCCACCCTCCCGGCACATGCGCAGAGCCCAATTTAGAATTTTCTCGAAGTTTCTTTACGCGTCCAATCCTGTACATTATCTAAAAATAAATTCTCTCTGCATGGAGCTTCATTTCACCGCGAATCGAAGGTCAATCTCAAAATGGGGAAATAACCTACTTTTTCTACCCGCGCGCGTCCTGGAATATGAAAGCTAGTGGATTTTTCGCGCCACGAAAATGATTAATCCCTAAGTCCCCTTTAAATTTAACTTAATTATTCTTTTCCCAATTAATTTCTGACATATATATATATATATATATATATATATATATATATATATATATATATATATATATACCTGAGACGTGCGTTACTTTCCCGTCGACACTACAGATTGCCTTTAACTGGCAATATTTTAAATACTGCAGAATTTTTTAAATACTAAGTTAAGTTTTAGATATTCGTTTTTAGTATCTGGCGGTATTTGAAAAATGTTGGTGTGTACTTTTGGAGTTTAGCTAATTATTGTAAGTTACGTAATGTAGATACCTTAGAAGTATTTTAACTCTCCAACCATAAACAACATAAGTTACTGTGTACAACATGTATGTTATTTTTAGAAGGTTTGTTTGCTCTCATCTAAAATCTCTTTATACCATGGGTCATAAACTACGCTATTTTATCCTTCGCAAAAAGGAGAGGAATTCGAATAGATGGAGAAAAAAAATTACATGGTGTTCAGGAATATTGCAGTTAGACATCATATTTATTGAATAAAATGAAATAAAATGCTTGATGTGCCATTTCAAATATTTCCGTCTTATATCCGTTCGAAGTAACTTTTATTCATTTCGGAATATTCATATTTTTATATCAGACAGTATTTCTTGCGTATTACATTTATATTTACATTTACAAGTAAATATTCTGGTACTTCTCTATTCGAAATCAAGGCAACTCTTGCATTGTTGTTTACAATTAATTTTCCAGCTTGGAAAAGGGAAACCTGTTTTATCTTAATATTACATTTTGTCGACATATACGTTTAGCCACAAACGCAAAACAGTTTTATCTAAAATTTGACTTTAGCATCTCAAATACTTGTGACATATGTTATTAGTATGCTATTCTTGATTGACCCCGTTAGTGAAGAATTTTTAACAAGTAATGACATTGTGAGAGATAACTTACGTGTTTTCTGTTGTGCTGTCCATGCTTGGCGAGCGACCTCTGGAGGGATCCACTGGTAGACGAGGTCGGGCTGGGGTCTTCAGCCTGTTTTGGCCGGCAGCACCGGCAATAGACACAGAAGCAACAGAAAATAAACAACAGGAATCCTAGAATACTGCAGACGATGGTCACAACGGGTATGGCAGATGAAACTGGGTGGGATTCCGTAGATTCGTCTGGACGGTAGGCTGTAGGAGGAAAGGGAAACATGTTGGTATATTTCATGGATTTTGAATAGGAATAACTGGGACGACACTTAATTTAGCATTCGGGGTGAATAAAAACTTCCAAATTCTGATAAAGAGATAAGCAGGTACTCCCAATCGATCATTTAAAACCACTCATGAGATCAGAATAAGCTTTCCTGCACAATAGCTAAATTTTCTTTGACTACAGAAGAAAAAGCATGAAAAATGCATCTGAGTCACAGAAAATACAGATACAAAGAATGCGTTTTTTCTTGATATACCTGTGCAAAAGGAACACATGAACAGAGACACGAAGATATAGGATCTCTTGATGTCTTCATGTTTTGAAATTGCGTATGGAATTCAACGCATGCCTTTGTATATCAGTAATAACATAATCAGATTGCGTTAGGGATGGGAGGGGGTAGGTTTATTGCATCAGGAAAGAGCCTAAATATTAATTGAGCTCCATATGCTTGTACCAGATCTCCAGAATTCCATAACGTGAGAGAAAATGTTTTATTTGGAGAGATTGTCTTAAAAGTCATTTATGACTTGTAAGACATAATAGGCCTTGCAAAACCTCTATTTTATACTCCAGTCTCAAGTTTTCGAAATTCCTCTTTCTCTGAGCGGATTCTGTCAGACTGACAAAGTTGTTTTTTAGACCACTAAAGACGATATTTATGTAAAGGACTCTGATTTAACCGGCGCGGCGGCAGCGTCTCTCTCAGATACAGCCTGGTGAGTTTATTAATGAAAACTAAGTTACTATGAAGATTTTTTGACATTAACATTTTAATTACATTAAAAATGGCATAAAACATAAAGGAAATAAAGCTGGAGCTTTATTTCCTTTATACTGCTATTTTTGTGCTTGTCTAAAAAAATCTTCACAAATTTTCACTCTTCTAGTAAGTTAACGTTGAAGTGAAATGAAAATTTCTAAATTTTACGAACACTTCGAAGTAGTGTACATACGTTTCGCTTTTAGGATCGCATAAAGACCCAAGAACTCTCTTAGCTGCTCATGTCTAAGGAAATTGAGGAATTCAGAGGCTATGCTAGCTGGAACAAGCATTCCTCCCCTTTCCACAACGTACACAATGTCCAGTTGGCTGAGGAGTAGGTCATTCGTCATGCTGAGAATCTGAAAAGACAACAGTTAGCTAAATAATAGAGTAAGCTAATAAAGAAGCTATCAACAAATTCTGTTTGTTTGAAACTACTAATCTAGCATTGATCAGATTCTGTATTACATAAAATTTAAAAAATCAATCATTTGTCCAAAATATCAGGGATTATTTAAAAGAATATATACACTCATGGACAAAAAAAGTAGCGCACCAAGAAATAATTGCGGGATACGCAACGAAACTTGCAATGAAGGTACATGTCGGGGAGATATGCAAATGATTAGAAATGCAGCGTGATTGCGCATTACGTATAGCCGGTAGAGGGCGTTGAACATCGTACTCTGTACAGTATAAAACAGGTAATCAAAGCTTGTTTGAGTGTGCTGAATCATTTACAAAGGAAGAGCTGAGATAGACATGCCATTACGCCGTGTTCGAAGACAATATAAGCAGTTGTCGCAGTTTGAGAGGGGGAGAATCGTCGGGATGATGGAAGCTGGGTGGTCAGCTAGGCGAGTAGCTCGTCAATTAGGCCGCTCAGATTGTGTTGTGAGGAGGTGTTGGTACCAGTGGACCCGAGAGATGTCATGTACACAAAGACCAGACTCAGGACGCCCTCGACAGACCAGTCGTCGAGAAGACCACCACATCGTAAGAAATGCACGCGTACAGCCAACTGCTTCATCGGCCGCCATCCAGGCACAGGTAGCACCTTCACTAGGGGCCTCTGTGTCTTCTCGAACCATACGAAGGCGCCTGGCTGAAGGACAGTTGGTATCGCGACGCCCATTACGTGTGCTGCCCTTGACGCCCACCCATCGACGCCTCCGTTTGGAGTTTTGCCGCGCACGAGGAAACTGGACTGCAGCGGAATGGAACCAGGTCGTCTTTAGCGACGAATCCAGACTCAATCTCGGCAGTGATGACAATCGTGTTCGTGTGTGGAGATCCCGTGGTGAACGCTTCAATCCTGCTTTTGCTGTACAGCGACACATCGCTCCCACAGCTGGTGTGATGGTATGGGGTGCCATTGCCTACAATACACGGTCACCCCTAGTATTGTTCCGTGGCACCATGACAGCCCAGCGGTATGTTCATGAAATCCTGCAACCACATGTGTTGCCACTCATGCAACGGCTCCCAGGAGCCATTTTTCAACAAGACAATACTCGGCCTCATACGGCAAGGGTGTCACAAGACTGTCTCCGCACTGTTACTACCCTTCCTTGGCCTGCCCGATCCCCAGATTTGTCTCCTATCGAGTATATCTGGGATCATTTGGGACGACGAGTTGGGCATCCCACGAGTTTGAACGAACTAGAGGCAAGGTTACAACAAATATGGAACGAAATGTCTCAAGACATCATACAGAACTTGTATGACTCAATGCCCGATGGTATCGCATCGTGCATTCGCGCTAGAGGAGGTCCAACGGAGTATTAACTCCTCCGTTCTTTTGCCTTTTTCTCTGAAATAAATTATCCTTTTTCTTTGATTTTCTTATCATTTACTTATATCAAAGTAGTCATTACGTATGTAAAATTTCGTTTCATTTCGTTTCTTCTTAGTGCGCTAATTTTTTTGTCCATGAGTGTATATCAATAATTTTATGCTTATAAATGAAAATAATTTCAAACAATATCACTACTGTACTGCAAAATTATTAAATATCAAGCTGTCAAAAATGAAATATAATACAAATATTTTTGTAAGGTGCAAACACAATTCTTTCTCATTGAAGAGAATTTAAAAAAAATTAAATCCAAAACGTGACTATATGCTAAATGAAAGAAATCTTCATGATTTTAATATTTAGTTGTCGGTGAGGTCTACATTAAACGAAATATTGTTTCTAAAATATGTGGTGTTTAGGATAAGCGATACACTCGTGATGAACAGTCCTCCAAACATTGATACTACACTGCCAACTGAACGAAACAACGTAAATAAAGCTCCTTCTACTACGTGAATTGGCGACTTTTAGGTAAGTTTCACAGTTTAGGATTCTATTTAACATAGTTTTCTGTGGAGGACGGATTTATCAAAAACTTCCAGGATTTTTTTCTGCATTACTGAGGATTACTATAAAGAATTTACGACTCTCTTAGGTAAAGCAGTGAGTTTTTTTTAGTTCCAGGTGTTGAAAATAACATCCCCCCTCCAACAGACAGTGTAGATCATGTCGAACGAGAAATTTCGCCAGAAACTTGAAACAAAATTATATCGAGAGAAAATAAAATAAAATTGCCTCTCATGGATAAGACAGTGAAGTACCTGCAATTAATCTTAGGAACAAGAAGGTTAACGGAAACTCTGAAGTTACTTGAGAACTCATTCGATTTGACCAAAGCCATGCACTTGTCTGTGAAAACATCATTATGGTTTTTAAAGAAATAGATAAGAAATACGTAAATACCCCTGAAGAAATACGTAAAAGTAGCGCCAATCAGATTGACTGAAATCATATACAAGTGAAATCTATTGCCATCATTAAAAAAAAAGATCCATGGTCTGGAACTGTGGTTCACGGAAGAAGAATCTAGTGTGCTCGTATTCATATCAACAGTTGTGTACTAGGAGTAAATGGATTATAAAACCTAAAACTAATCTACTTTTCTTTTTTTATATATAAAGAGAAAGCCATTGCTATTGCAAAATAAAATTTTAGTTGTTTCCGTTTGGACACTAATCCTGAATCATTAATAGGCATCTGGTCGCGGATAAAGAAGAGAACTTTATCGTGAGGTTCTCCGAGAAAACGACTGGTGAGTTTTTGAACTTTCGTAAGGAATAGTTATTGTATGCCAGTATACCTGAAATTACTTCGAAGTTTATTACCTTGACAACGACGTTATCTTCCTGAGCATTGCTGCCGTGTTTGGAAGACCGAATCCTAAAGGCTTCGCTGTATGCGTTGGCGAGTCTTATTTCCAGGGTCTGGCTAAAGTTTTCCGGCAGATGACCTTTCACTGGAGTTTCGAGTACTAGAAAAAAATATATTTTTATCACAAGTTTTAACAAAGCTGAACGCTCCCTATAACGCCAAGATTAAGAATGTTTCTATTCTTGAACCTTTAAATTTTATTAGTTACTAAGGTTATCTACGTGGTATGTACTCCCCACACATGGATGAAATATCCATACACTCACATGGACTCTATCCTGGCATATCATCAAAATTAATACCAATTCTATGGTTTTAATAGCACAGGACACTAGTTAATTAAAAATGGTATTATCTGCAAGTATAAAATATCGCTATTGCCTAAAGATGAACCGTAGTATAGTTGCAGAAAATGTGTTACAATAATGGATACGTAAAGTTTATAATTAAAACTATTAGGCTAAAAAAAATCTGTTTTACCTGTTAGGATCCAGTAGTTATTGTCTTTGAAGAGCGTCAAGTCTATGGATGGAGTTGGTTTTACATCTGCGTTCGACCACTCGCTCTCAGAAATTCCGCTTTTTTCCGAACTAGTGTTTGCATTTCTGGAGCCATTGATTCCGAAAAAAGAGCTGATGGCAAGCACTGAGGCCATTTCTATATCAAATCCAGGCGTTGAAATTTCTTTCTGCCAGACTGGTGTTAGTTCGGTGACGTCGAGTACTGATGTAGCTATTAGTTTTGAGGTTTCTTTTCTAGTTGGTGTAGCGATTGGCAGAATAGGTGTTGACATGGGAAGAGATGTGTCTGCTTGAGGTGGAAATAAGGTTAGGGTACTGCTGAAGACCACAGATTTTGTCAAGGGAATTGAAAATTGTAGATGATCAGACTCTATGCTTTTAGGATCTGGCCTTTTAACTGGTAAATCAGAATCTATGCTTTTAGGGTCTGGCCTTTTAACTGGTAAATCAGAATCTATGCTTTTAGGATCTGGCCTTTTAACTGGTAAATCAGAATCTATGCTCATAGGATCTGGAATTTTAATCGAATAACCTGATTCTATACCTTTGGGATCTGGATTTCTAACTGAGTAATTATATGTCTGACTAAGTGGGTAGTCAGACTCTGTGCTTTTTAATTCTGTTTTTCTAGCTGGGTGTTCAGATTCCACACTCATAGGTTCTCTCTGTTTATGGAAATCTTCAGATTTAAAGGTTTCAGCGCTCTTGTGAATGGACGAACTTAAAATATTTTCAGTCGTTGCATGCTCACTGGTTATTATAGGATGAAAAGTTGATAAAAGTGGTAATGCTTCTCGGAGTAAATCACCACCTTCTCTCACAATGGTCATATCTATATTTTGAGATTCATTTTCTGGAACAAGGCATGCTGAGATTGTGCATTTAGGCCTCTCTTTAGTAATTGTTCCACTTGGCAAAAATACTGGAGTTTGATAAAATGCACTGCTATCGCCTGATGTAAAATCTGGAGTAAAACCTGGTAAGACACTTAATTCTTTTTTTGACTGAAGTTCACCTTCGGGATATGGGCCACCAATCCAGTGAGATTTCCCATGAATTATCGATGACTGACTTGGCAAAATTACTGGAGTTTGATAAAATGCACTTCTCTCTTCTGATATAAAAGCCGGACTAAAACCTGATGAGACACCTAATTCTTTTTTTGACTGAAGTTCACCTTCGGGATGTGGTCCACCAATCCAGTGAGATTTCTCATGAGTTATCATCGACGGACTTGGTGGAAATACTGGAGTTTGATAAAATGCACTTCTCTCTTCTGATGTAAAAGCCGGGGTAAAACCTGATGAGATACTTATTTCTTTTTTTGTCTGAAGTTCACCTTTGGGATGTGGTCCACCAATCCAGTGAGATATCCCATCAGTTATCAATGACTGACTTGGTGTCATTTCTGCTGTCTGATAAACATTTGAGTCACTTTCCGCACTAAAGCTCTTTGATATAAAAACTCCAAAACTTACTAAGGGACTTAAGCCAACTTTAGAGTGATATATTTCTGATTCCATTACATCAGCCATGCTAGACTTTTCTTGAGTAGTCACTGGATGATCCAATGTCATTTCTGGAACCTGGCGATCTAATGATAAGCTACCTTCTGAAGTAAAATCTGGGGTAAAACTAGCTAACCTCTCTGTATCACTTGAATCAGTTTCCGAAAGAAGTCCACCAATCCAAATAGATTTTTCAAATGTAGAGATTGGATTTCTTGGCGTAAACACTGGTGTGTAGTGAGGAATATCTGATTCACCGTCCGTAAACTTTGAGGAGCTTTCTAATTTTGATCCGATTTCTGGACGTTGTCCATCAACCCAAATGAATTCTCCCTGTGTACCGATTGTCTGATGTAGTGTTAACTCTGGGGTATAATAATAAGATTCTGATTCATCCCTTGAGGTGGAAACAGATGTGAAACCTATGGAGCTCTCCAGATACTTTGAAGTAAATTCTAGATTTAATTTACCATTCCAACCAAATTCTGACTGTGTAGCCATTGGCTGATCCGGTGTCAATTTCAAAGTGTGGAAACCATACTCGGACTCCTGTTCTGAAGCAAAATGAGGCCTGAAGCCTGAAGAACGTTGCAAAAGTATTTCGGAAAACAAATCACTCGAATATCTGGGTGAGGTGTATTTTTCCATAGACAATTCACTTTTTTCAATGAAAATTGTTGGAGAAATTGGAAAGGAATGTACTGTCGTAATAACATCTGCTGTAAAAGATGGTGATGTAATTGGGAAAATTTTTGAAGAAAGACTTTTGTCCAAGTAGTATGAAATTATTGCTTCCTTGCTTGACGATTGTATATCTGAAGGGTATAAAGTGCCCTCTAAATCACTTAGAGAATAACTCAATTCAGATTTGTATGAAGACTTAACTAGTGAGGCTAAATTTCTTGAATCTGAGCCGAAGACCGGGGAAACATATGCAGCATATGAAACTAAAGATAAGCCTTCTTCGGATAGTAACTGTGCAAAACTGCTTCCGCGGTCCTCAGGTATAGGAGTTGAATATTCTTCTATGTGTCTTGAAACTTCCCAAGGAATTGTAGGCGTAAGATCATATGAATCTAAATAAGTTTCTACTCTTGTCAAAATATCACCCTCTGAGATGCTGTTTGAAAGATGAAGAAAATCTTCACTTAAGTAGTCTTTCGTTGAAAAAGTCATAGATCCATCTATAAGAGGAGTTTCAAAATATGTGGTTCCAGACATTGAAATGTCTTCTTTTCTGATCGTATGCCAAATTTTTGTTTGTTCTGATTCCATTAAATGTGAGAAAGTCATGGATGGCTCTATCTTTATCTCAGAATCCGACGGTTTTGAAGTCGGCAAATATTCATCTCCTGGAGTTCCATCATTTTGGGTAAAAAGTTTATCAGTAAATAAATGTCCAGTGCCAATGTTTTCTAACTTACTTCTATCACTTGAATCTTGAAATGTCTTGGAGGGCCTGATGTTTGTATATTTATCGGTAACTGAACTTTCAAGTTTCCCGTTGAAAGATTCGTTACTCTTTATCACAGATTGATTGGAAAAAATAGTGGCGGGAATAAAATCTTCATATTTACTGACATTCTTTTCGAAACCTGGTGTAGGATAGATTTGTGAATCATGGAAATCTTTTGTAGTTTCGAAAGGGTAACTTGTAAATTCAGCTTCGGGTGCTACCGTTTTTGTAAGAAAAAAATGTTTATCTTCAGAAGTAACTGATACCGCTGCCCTCAAAGTCTCGGAAAGTGTTGAAATGTGAATGTCATAACTGTCCATTAATTTACTTTTACTATCTTCTTCCGAAGTGATCGTAAATAGCGGTGTAATTTCATAGAGGTGTGAATGAACCGAAAACGATAAGGGAGTCACAAATTCTTTTTCGGATAATGATGGATGTACTCCTTCTAAACCTTTTACTGACTGGTTACTTGACAACGTATTACTCTCTAGTTCCTGGCTTCGTTGAGAACCTGGTACATTATACTTAGCACTAATTAAGGACGTGTGACTAAAATTTTCGTATTCCTGAAAACTGCTTTCAAGAAATGTAGGAGAATATTCCTGGGTGTTAATTTCCTGTAAAAGAGTATTCTCTTCTAGTTTTGTTATATTTTCAAACGATTCAGATGGAATAATTATTGACGACAATGTATGCGTGGAGGTTAATTTAGAAACACCAATGTCACTATCTGTAGACGTGACATAGTTCAGCAGCATCGATTCGCTGATATCAATAAGGGAGCTGCTACTCGGTGACCTCACTGTTACGTGATGCGTAGAAGGATCGATAAATTCTGAAGCGGAACCATCCTGTGTTTGAAGATTCTCGTTTCCATAACTAGTTTCGTCATTTGTTGACATAATTTCGAGAGCGGAAGCTGCTGTCGGGGTTATTTCCTGCTGCGATTCGTAGTTTACTGTTAATGTGCCCGTTGATGGGATTAACACAGAAGTAAAGGGATCCTCACTGTAAACTGAACTAGATGTTGTTAGGTATGAAATTGGGGTTAAAACTGGAATAGAAGCATTGTCAGCTGAGTACATATTCACACTGAGCATCGATGCACTTTTCAGATGGTTTAAAGATATAGGAATTGATTGGCCTGAAAGGGATGGAGACTCGTACGCTTCTATGTCATTCGTCCAAGACTGCATTGAGCTGGTAACCGTAGAAGCTTGCTGAGGTGTAATTGGTGAGAACATATGTCCTCTGGACGGAGTATAGCTTTGATCAAACTGTTCAGTGGATAGAGTCTTTTGTTCGTCATCTGCAGTTGCTGATTCAAATCTGAATTTGGAAAGTTCTGAAGGTGAACTGTGTTCATTTGTGATTTCATTATCTGAAAACAATGAATACATGGGAGTAAAAATTGGACGAGATGTTAAGGAAGTTAATATTATTGTACCTGTTTGATCAGATGTAAGTTTCACTTTAAGAGATTCGTCAAAGTAAGAATCTTCTTTGGTATATGTCCTTGTGTCCTCACGAGATATTATATTTTCTACCGAAGAAATATCTAATGGCCATAGAGATATAACAGGAATTATATCGTTTAAATCCGTGAAACTCGATGCGATGTGAGGAAATACAGTTCCTTTTTCAGGATGAGATGAGGAAAAATCTGTCTCACTCAAATCATTTGAATGATGCCTTATAGATGGTGTTCCCTGAATTGTTAATGTGGGCATAATAAATCTGTCAGATTGGCTATCATAGTCAACATACGTTACCGTTGTTTGGATATTGCTTGTTAAAAAGCTCTTAAATGGACTCATAGTATAAAAAGAGACATTGAAATCATATAAAATTTTAGTATTCATCGGAGATATGCTCTTTACCCAAGTTTGTTCAAAGCTTGACCCTGTACTTCTATCTATTTTATAGTCTGATATATTTGCATACGGCGACAGATCTCTAAATATAGTGTTATCAAAATCATTTGAGTTACTTTGAGTTAAAATGTAAGGCATATCCGTCTCTCCACTCAAAGTGTTGGAATAAAAATAGGTCTGAAGATGACTAAGAGATATGTTTGATGAGTCTGAAAATATTTTAGATTTTAATGGAGAATGGACTTCTTCAAATGGGTGGGAATGACCGAATTTCAATGAGCTCGATAACACGTTATCAACCGAAGAGTAAAACTGGCTTTCTAAAGAGAACGCTGGCAGCATTTTCATGGTTGTGCTGCTTGCCGGCGATGGCACTTCAACAAGATTGTCCGTTTTAGTTGTTACCAGATTCTCTTGTACTGGCAAAGTAGAGAAACTGGAGGATATTTCTGTCTGAAGTTTGGATGTAATGGAGTCGGAGTAGGATGTCCGTTCTCCTTCGCCGTAGATGTGCGTGGCAGAAATGGCAGTGATTATAAAATAGCGATCCGAGAGCGCATCTGAAACAGCTTGTCGAGTACTCATCTTCCAGATGGAAGACGGGTCCCACCAAGATAGAAAAACACTCTCAGAATCAACCGAAGATTCTTCAAGAGTTGGCGTTTTTATGGAAGATGGTGAAATATATGGTAAACTGGGTCTGAAAATGAAACTATTGAGCAAAGAAGACGGTCCCTCATAAGGCATAGAAGTCCGACTAATCATTTCTTCTCCAAATGTAGAAGATTCATCCATCATTGTATCAATGACTGTAGGAAATGGTAGAGCGAGGCTCGTGAAGAAGTCTTCTGCAGATGGAGAGTGCGTTTTGTATTCACTTTCACTCATATAGCCTACATGCGATTTCGCTGATGGTATCAGTTTGCTCCACAGGTCATCTCCCGGTCCATCTCCGGACGGGCCATCTTTCCAGAGATCTTCGTGCAGTGATACCAGCCAGGGCCTCGACAGCTTTCTGTGAGGATAAAGGAGTGTAATAGGTCTGTTTTTCCGTAGTGGAGAAGGCATAATTCTGCGATTGACAGGAGATCCTAATAAAATGATTTATGGAATGAGTTAATATTATGCAATTTTCTATACAAATTTTACAAAAAGCCTTGAAATAAAATACTGACAATAAAAGCAATAAAATAAACAGCATGTTTCACACCAATTTACGAAAATAAGGAAAACAAGAGCTATCTGTTTGCGTGTCCTTTTAAAAGATTTCGCGTATTTCAAAGATTTTTTTAAGAAAATTCACTGCATTCTATAGGAATGACAGACGTCAAAAGCGTAAATTTCTTAGGAAAACATTCAACTCTTTCTGAAATATATCAGTACTAGTGACCCCGTTGCTCGAAATCGAGCAAATTTCACTTCCTTTTCGGAATAACAAATGTTGTTCTAACTTACGCAGCTCAATGCTTATTGTACTTTAGCATTTCAGTCTTTACATCTAATTTATCAACTTTAACAAATTGTTACGGGCACTCAAACTGAACATTCAAGCGGGCCTCTTAGTAATGAGAATTTTTTTTTAACTTCTATCACAGACTCCTCTTCCATAGGTGCAGTTTTTCCTGGTTGCTGAACATCAGGAAAAATATTTTGTTCAGTTTCAATGAAGCAACTTGACGGCAAATCGTGTTGTTGGCAAAACTGTTATGGCCTCTTGTTGGACATTTCGTGGGCGGGGTCAATAACTTTTTTCAGATTGACTTCTTTTATGCAAAATTATTACTGTTAAATACTAGTATAGTAGAAACCCGTCGAAATTCACAGTTAAGCTTTCTGAAAAGGACGAATTCATATCAAGCAACAAAGATAAACTTCAGATGATTGAAATATTTTTACAAATTTACTCAAAGACCTCCATCTTGACATCTCAACCTTCTTTATATGTTCAGCGGTTCTTTCAAAATAGGTTTCTAAGTAAAAAAAACCAACCTCATAGCACTTATATATAGAGGAAGTATTTACTTACTATAAGACTGATCATAGAACACCATGAGTACTTCCAATGTGACACTGAAATGAAGACCCTATGTAGATAAGGCCAATGACAATTAAAAATGTATTACAAATAGCGCGTTTTTAAAATTTAAAATTTCAGTGTGCGAGCAATAAAAGTAAATGTAAACAAAGAAGCGCACTCGCACGCTTTCCTCGTAAACTTTACATGGTCACTTGCGTCAATCGCATTTTTCTCTTCGACTGGCACATCTACACGGCAAGACCTTTATTCTGATACCCCAATTATATATTTACGTTCAGCCGTTCTCTCAAAATCACTCTCAATGTATTAAAAATCTTGTAGAAATAATATATAGGTTATCCTATAATTATGAGACAAATTAGAAGCTTTCCCTTGATAGCTTGGTAGAATTTTGTCATATGCAATTTAATTGTGTACATAGAATTGAATAAACAAAATTAAACTATAAAAAGACATACCAAAGAAACATATCACCTATAACATGTTCTTCAGGAGGAAAGAAAATATATTTTAGTCCTAACAGATTGTTTTCCCATGCAAAAAGAATAAGGTACACCTACGCGAATATTGCCAATAAAGAAACTCCTTAATTCAATTCACAGAAGGATAATAAAAGTGGACGATTTTAAAATTTAGTTAATGTTGGAAAAAAAGCGAGCGCTGGTTAAGTATGAAGGGAAAAAAAGGGATCGTCAGAAAAAAATCACCTTCTAGCAATAATATATATAGATAGATAGATATAAGGAGGAGAAAATGATTCAGATAGAACAACCTCTATAACTGTATAATTACTTTGATAAAATGAGTAAAAATTTCAAAATATATGAACTGTATGTGTTATAGTTGCTATGATGCACAAATTATTATGGATTTCTCTAAGCATGTCTAAACAATAGAGAAATGTCTTTTATAAAAAGTTATTTATCTCCATGTTTAATTTTATGTAAGCTTTACATAAAGTTAAAAGAGGGTTACACATAAAGAAATAAATAATCTCTCAGTTTGCCCAGTTTGTGGTTTTTCTAAAAGTTTAGATTCTATTAAGGCATTCCGAAGACAAATTTTACATAATTATTTAGCACATTTAACTTAATTACAGGATTACTGACCTTTAAATATTTGACCTCGAAGAGAAAGAGAAATATAGAAGTTTACATGTTAATAATTCGATAGTGTCAACAGTATGGGAACAGAGAACAAATATATAATTCAATATATGACATATTTCACTTAAGATATTGTATTGAAGTAACGCAACAATCGTCGACTTTTAAAATAAGAAAAATAAAGAAAGGGAGAAAAAAAAAGAAAAAAGTTCTAAACTTCAGAAGATAAATCCGATGCAGTCATCTATACTTGTGTTAGGGCCTGTTCACGTAGGAGTCCGGTAGCGGAAGCGTAAAAGGAAAGATAGCGCTGAGATAGAAATAAACCAATCATAGGCGTTAAAAATGTCGTTGCTAATCGTTTGGAGATTTGTCATTGGTTAAGTATATTTCAATACTTTAACACTTCCGCTACCGAACTCCTATGTGAACAGCCCCCAAAATTACATGCATAAAGGCACTTAAAACACAGACAGTTAAAAAACAAACAAACAAACAAACAAAAACTATTACCGAACCAAAACATCGGTGATAATGGTTAATTAGTTTACGTTTAGTTCAAGGAATCGAAAAATCCATAATTTGTACATAGTATATTTAAGTATTTACTCATATTAAATATACATACATATATTATTTTAATAGTTATTCAGGCGATATCCTCTGTGCGTCGGAACAAGCATTTATTCCTTTTTCAAATTTTTATTAATTCTCGAAATTTTTATTTATTTGGCCAAACATCTTTAGAAAATATCTTTATCGTAATACAGATAAAGGGCATCAGAATAGAGAACTTTCATGCGAAAAGAAATAGAAATAATTCTGAAAATAATTGCAGAAAAGCCAAGAAAACAAAAGCTGGAGTTTTGGACAATGTTTTAAGCAGCTACTGATTACTTCATGCATTTATTCAAAGTTGTGTCCTATATTCATACCCAGTTACTTACATATGCGTTTTGTATGGTTTACATAATCTGTTACTTGAAACTATGTCGGA
Organism: Dolomedes plantarius; assembly: GCA_907164885.2. NCBI lineage: Eukaryota > Metazoa > Arthropoda > Arachnida > Araneae > Dolomedidae > Dolomedes > Dolomedes plantarius. The sequence continues at coordinate 101,244,123 of OU015500.1, forward strand.
AATTCGTCATTATATGCTAAGGTAAAACCCAAGATATTAAGGCTGCGGGTCGTTGACCATTTTGTGTGATTCTGACGGTTTAAGTAATCACGTCTCATCCACCTTGTCGGAAATTTCGGAAAATATGGGAACTTACCGGCTGTCTAGTTCCAGAAACCTGACTTGCATACCTTATTATTTCCCTGCATTGCATTTATTTTCGGCACGTGGTATCCAATGTACTGAGAAGTAATGTTGATCGTAACGCACGCGTCTGACACGCGATGCTACTGTTTATAACCGAAACACTGAACTGGAAGAGGTACCTACATAAGTTGTTTAGTGTTCCAATGGGGGGGGGGGGGAACCCCAGTTTGCAGAGCATCTACAATGCTAAAATTTACGAGGTTGCGTGATTTGGGATAAAAATTATGAATTCGGTAGACTTGCAGATGTCTTGTGTTAAATTTTAATTTACGAGTTTCACCACATAGGATAACTATGAATAATTATTGAAACTTGTTCTGTGGCATCATATGAAATTGACTTGGGGGCCCAGACGTGCAATATAGTGTAAAAGTTTTCGTTTTGTTTTCAGGACAAAAATTTGGACTGAAGACTGCAATTTTAGATCAACATGATAGGAAAAGATCGAAATTTTGTAGCATAACATTTTAGCGTATCTTAGTAATTTCAAATACGTTTTTTTTCACACCACTTTACTCACTTGTAGTTTCAGAATTATACATATGATTGAGAATTTCTTTCAATGCTCACTTAACTTCCTGGGAGATATGTTTCGTCTATGTTTGGTATAGGTACATGCGATATAGCAAGTGTACCCGTGACAGTAGCAATCCAATAATCTTATTTATTTATTTATTATTATCATTTTTTTTCTTTCTTGCACTTTTATTGTAGATGGAATTTTTCTACAATTCCATGATTAAGGGCAGTATGGGCTCTTACACAATTTTTGGAGATCAAAAAACGTAAAAATGCATAGTGCAAAAGCTGTTTAGGGAAAGAGTGTGTGTGACTTACTTCAGCAGAGAAAAAATTCCTAAAATGGCAACTTCTCTCTATCTGGCTTTTGTCTGTATATAAGTTCTCCCGCCTAACGGAGAGCGTTTTTGGCACTTTACTAAAAACGACTGAATTATCTCTTAGGAGAGCAAGATACAGTGGTACCATTTTAAGTTTCAGCAATTAGACAAACATTTGTTGCCATCACAAAGCATTTTACCCCTCCTATAACTTTTTTTATATGATTCAATCGTTCTTTTTACCGCTAAGTGTCTAAACTAATTATTAGTTGATTATGGTTTTAGCTACCAAGTTTGGGTACTGAGTGATTCGGATGATCCCCGAATAAAAGACAGAAGAGAAAATGAATGTGCGCGCGAGAACTTGTTCGATTTGGACCGACATTTGTGTTTTTATGGACTTCAGAGACTCAAAATGGATTCCATTTAACTGATTGTTTTTCTAAAAATGATTATAATATGTTTTTCAGTGCCTATTGAAGTATCTGTGGGCATCGAGTTTCATTGCTGGCATGGATGTTCGTAGCCGTTCCGAATCGACCTTAAAATGTAGGTTCCGGTCTAAGTAGCCCTCGTTTAGTAAAACCGGATCGTTGCGCTCTCAACCAGCCAGACATTGCTGATTCTGTTTCAAGTTTTGTTGTATTTTTTTCAATTTTTTCCTTCACTTACAAGAGGCAGTTTGATACAGACTTGGACGGGCCCCGGGTTGCCCCAATTGGTCGGCAGATCTGTACTCTCCGTCCGGCACCCAGGCCCACAACAATGACATTTCACTGAACTTGGGAAATCAACCTTCGTCTGCGTATACGGAATTGCTGCGTAGCGACCCGACTTCGGTGAATCATGGGCTGATACGCTCAAGCGGAGGGAGCCGAAGTGTCAAAGAGATTGATACAGACTTGGAGACATTAAATTTTGGCTTTGTTGAGATTTCCTGTTATATTTTCCTGGCGTTATATTTTCCTGTTAAGTGTTTTAAAGACTTAATTTCCCTGCCTGTTTGCCTTTTCCTACTTTCACATAACAAGCCTGGAATATAGATTTCTTGTTGGCTACGAATTCTTCGATATGATTTAGTCGTTGAAGTTGCCATCCTCAATTACATAAGTGCAATAAATTTGTATTTTTAATGGCAAGGGAAAAATTTTCTGGTTATTGATTAACACATTGAATGAGATAAAAGTTAAACTAGTTGACATTAAATCGTACGAACTCAAGGTCAGGGTTTAAAGGCTATTTGCATTGTGAGAGTTTGTCTGTAATGTCCGGCAACTATGAAACCAATCTATTATCGACTCTTCTCTAAAAATCGATCATAGATACTTAAAACTCCTTCAAAGTTTTAAAATTCATACTCTTAAATATTTTGTCATTTATAAATAAAAATACTATAATTTTATAAAGAAAATTGTCTTTTCTCTCTGTTTAAATTTTAATTAACAATTTTAAGGTTAAAAGCATTCTTCATTCACTTTTTCTATATCGCAGGAAAAGTAATATGGGTAATGCCTGTTAACTTTACATAGGCATTACCCGCTTGTTAATGACGGATAAAATTCATAGTATGGTGACAGTATGCATAGAAAAAGTGTACGCAAAGAAGTATATGAACAAAATATGCAATGAATGATATCCTTGTTCATTTAGCAGACATTGACCTAACATTGATTTAAGTCTTGATTTTTTATTATACTTTATGAAACAGGATTTATGAATTATACTTTATGAGACAATAATTTTTGAATAAAAAATCCTATTCTAACAATTTTAGGAATTGGTCTAAGCTTGAAAAGTTAGCTTATCATGTCTTATATTTTAATGGAGAAAAGGAATTTTTATCCCCATCTAAATACGAGAAGAGACTTGTTCATAAAACTGATCCTAGGTATATTTTTTTTCTAGTCCGTTAGACACAACTTACGTAATCTATTTGAGAAGATGATTTAAGAAAATAAATGTCCTAAAAGGATCATAGTAATGAATGCATCTCCAAATTAAAATATTTTCAATATCAAAAATTAAATTAGAAATATTTTAGTAATTAATTTTGAATATAATTTTTGCGCACCTGCGTCTTAAACTGACAGGTGAACTTATGTTATGGAAGCCTTCTGTTACCTAACATTACATGATTTCAGTTTAACTAATTACGAATTTACTTTAATTACATTAATTGCGGAATGTTAAATTTGATTTACTTTTTTAACATAAAAAATAGGATTTTTAATTTTTAATTGCTTAAATAAGCTCAAGACTTCAGATGTTGGATTTCAGTTTTGCGTTAAAAGCCTTTTTATGGATGTAATTGAATACCCGAAGACTGCTTGTTCTTGTTAAATGTCTACATCTATGAATTTTCTTTACCTATGAATCCTCTTTTGCTAAATAATCCTGTACTATTTTAATTTTTCTAGATTGTTTGAAATGTAATTGATAATCTATCGTCACAAAACCAAAATTTAGTCATTATTTCTGATGACGAAATATCTATGCAAAAATAAGACATTTTTTAATCGAAATGGTACATGAATTAAATTTGAATAGAATCTGGCAATAGAAACAGAATAATTTTTATAAATGAGCTGCTGTTATTTATAATATCATCCATGATTCGTACAATTGTTTAAACCCAGAGACTGCTTTTAATATTAGCTTCAACTTTTTAAATTTCGTTAAACAAACAAATAGTAAGGTTTCCGTTGCAAAGCATGGGTAAATAACCTATGCAAACATACGTCTCAAGATCTATAACTTGTATATCATGTCCAAGAGAGTTATTAAAGAGTAAACAAACATTGTCTCTACCAAATGACTAGTCTTTTGTGAATGTTTCAACAGCGTTCATATGATCTTACACCGTTTGAATACACCGTTTGAAATGTTATTCCTGATCGTCCCATAAGTTTGAGTTGCTCCCTTCACAAAAAAAATGTCTTCCTTACTGAAAATTCAAGTTTCCATATCTTTTACCAGAGCCTCGCGTCTTTTGCCGACGACGACTCAAAATCATTGCACACATGTCCGGAAGACAGATGGGGTTGCATATCCACCTCCTAGTCACCCCCTTCTTCGATCACGCCTTGGCAATAACGCCTCGCGTGACTCTGATATAACGTGACGCGGCAGTTCACTGACTCTCTCTCTCTCTCTTTCTCTGTCTATTTTAAAAAAGAAAAAAAAAACTGAGGTTCTCTCAGTCACCACCAGTAGGAAGTTATGTCTTCAGGAGCAAGCAATAAAGGGGAGCACATGGTAGTCAGTAGGCGCCCCAGAATTCACTTTCGATTCACGTTTCCCCTCGACAGGCACGTAAGGAGCCCATCAGCGAGCGATATCTTTATTCGTGAGCTGATGTTATTTTTTTTTCCCATCTGAGCGTGGCCGTGCAGTGCGACACAGAGTGATTAGCCCCCCTCCTCAATGGCGTATGTATATATACACAGGGATGGTAATGTCAGAGGGATAGTGAGCACGTGTGAGACCATGCATGAAGCCGTGTTCCTAACAGCTTTGCGTAATAAGGTCGCATGTCGCGCAGGTTTTGGGGGTCACCAGAGACAGAGAAGGGGGGGACAAAAGTCGAACTTCCTGATTGACATTGAAAGTGGCACGATATTTGGGGGGGGGGGGATATTAGTCATAATCGATTAACCTCAAGTTTGTGGGTTGGAATGTTCTGTTATTATAGATTCGCTAATAATATACCATTTAAGCTTGAGTATGCATCTTTATTTAAATCGCCATATCGGCGAGACTTTCTCTTTTATGTGAGCCATGGTTCTTTCGGTTGCTGAATAAGGTTAATACGATATTCATTATTTTCCCTTCTGTTTACTAGAGATTTCTTTATTTTGATAGAGAGTTTAGTGATGATATACTAACTGCATGTATACTAACTGCATGTAATAAAACACAAACAGAAAAATTGGTGCAAATTGAATAAAATTAGTTCGCACCAGCTTCATTATGGTAAAAATTTATATTCACTATAACAACTTTTAAATTTTCTACCTTTTCCCTGACTAGTTTCCTAAATCGTATATTTAAAATTCAATACAGGTATCTGCAAATTGAAATGATCAATTTGATAATGTATATATACATAGTGATGTTATAGTTGAATGTGCACGAGTGGGATTCGGACTGGGAGGGTGGTGGTGGTGAACAGTTCGAATCCCGAAAACGCTATTAAATATCTTATATATTTGTTCGGACTGGGCACGTGAAATTCGCAGACCTGAATGTCAATCTATGATGTCAGTTGGTAGAAGAAGGTTCGAGTCCGTCAAAACTGATGTGGCACCTGGCTAAAGTCGGACTCCGACCCTTGTGGTGCCATTGTAAACCGGAGCCGCATTCCTCTGCCCGCAATCAAGATCCAGTTTAAAGTATTCTTTTGGAGAGAAATTTATATTAACTGTAACCGCAGATATACGTTAGTTTTGAACAAATAATTGTAGTGGCATTCCTTGCGTAGAAATTAAACTTGCGTAAACCTATTAGAAACTAATAGGTAGAAATTAAACTTGCGTAGAAATTAAACTTGCTTCCGTAGAAATTGAACTTGCGTTTCCTTGCGTAAAAACTTCTTTAATGGATCTTCTATAGAAACTGCTTTTAATGACAATGAATGATGAAACTTAGCTATTTTAAACCCCTATCACCATAGGCGTAGCGTAATTCTAACTTTTTTTTAGGGGGGGGGGGGCACAAATTTAATTCAGTTAGGGCCCTCCTCCGCGCACTGACTGCCTGGCGGTCCTTAAAATACGAAATAATATGATATTTTTGAAATTGAATAACAATAGAACTGATGTTTGAGTAGTATTCAAAAGTTATATAGTGAGAAAAATAAATATAATATAAATAAAATGAAAAAAAAATATAGCACTGAATTTTTGTTATGGACCATATTATTTTTAAAACCTATTTTAAGGCTAAAGGCATAATCGGAATCTTCAGTTTTACAGCTTGAAAAAGCGGAAAAAACTAACTTTCTTAAAAGCTTTCTACAATTTTCCGATTTTAACTGAACTTCTATTAACGTTTAAATTCATTTCAAGTTAAGTTGGGGGGGGGGGGGGGTCACGTGCCCCCCCCCCCCCCCCCCCCCCCCGACGCTACGCCTATGCCTATCACATTTTGAATGTCTTCTTTTATCACTAAAAAGTACACTCTCCGAATAAAAGTTAAAGATATTGCTTCTTTCTCTAAAATTTATAGATTCTGTAACACATAAAACTAATATCCTCCAAAAGCCTCAAAGACGTTAGACTGTTTAATAATAATTTGTGTAATGTAAGACTATGATGGGAGGATATATCCTCTTCCCGAAACCATGCACATCATCTACACTTTCAAGAGATTTTTTTAACCCGACTAAGTCTAGAGAAAAGAGTCACTGGAAATAAAAACTTCAGTATCGTAGAGGAAGATTCGATTCCTTCTTAACGTCAATGTTTTTATGTAACAAAGAATGTGGCCTGTACTATATACCATATTAAAATTTGTCGTTTTTAGAGACAATTTACGCTGATATATCTTTGTGAATGGATTAATAACAGACAGTTACGGAGATATAGAATGATTAATTCGAAAATTAGATTCTGCATTACAAAAATTTCTCTGGGAAATCGAAAGTGAAAAGATCGGTGATCAAAATTGACTGCTTTGATTGTGGTTTTAAATGTATTATACATTATATTTAGAGCTCCATGAGCAGTTTTTGAGGGAATAACTAAAGAGTTCCTTTTATGAAACGGAACTTGCGGGGTCGAATTTCGCGTGTGTTTGCAGTCTTTCGGAATCCACTTTAAGTTGTAGGCTCCAATGACTTTAGCCGTCCTGTTTCAAAAAAAAAAAAATGACGGTAGCTCTCTCAATCAGTCAGTCCACCAACCAAACTTTTACCCCGCAGTTACACAGCCGCGAATGAGGAGAGTCAAATAGCGGGAAAGAGTGAAAAATGGGTGTGTAAACGAAACCCTTGCAGGTAACCCCGCTATTCTCCTCCCCAATCGTGGCGCTCGCTTCGGGCGCGGTCTTTCTAGCCCGAGTCAAAGGGACGAGTTCCACGTCTCCCCCACCTTGGGGGGGGGGACCACGTTGGGGAGCGGTTTATCTGGCCCGAGTCTATGGCGACGGAGAGGGCGGTCAAAGGTCAAAGGGATGAATGGCGTCGGGAAGTTGCGAGAGGCGGGAACGTGAGAACGGTCATTCGGGTCGATTAGTCACGCTCTTGGATTAATGTCTCGCGAATGGACGAGGGGTGGCTGATTTGCGGCTGTGTAAATGCGGGGTTACGAAATGCTTCTACACCAAGTACATTGGGTACAACTGAAATAAAATCCTTATTCCGAAATTTTGTCTACCAGGTAGAATTAGGGCTTAATGTCTGTTATGAGAGATAATTATTGATAATGATTTCATTTCAAGAAGTTATACGTTTATTTTCGCGTATCGCACCTCTGCTAGAAGAGTTTACATCTCCGAAATTTTCGATTTTGAGATAATTGCACCATATTGCTCCATAAGAAGTGCTTCTCATTGTTGAATAATGTTATAAGCCTAGTACCAACACAATCCCCTAGATGGTGCTTATTATCCTCTTCCACAACTAGGAGAGGGAACTTGCTCATGCGCGAAGAATGAAAATAACATTTTTGTCAGTGCCTAATGTTGTTGTATTAAATAAAATGTTCCTGTAATAAAAACGTTCATTAAATTTTATTTCGAAAATAAATGTTTTTTTTTGGAAAATAAATTTGTATTTTTTTCTAACCTGCTGTTCATGTTATCAAGGTTTTTTCTTTGTATTGTGAAAAGTTTAGATAGATTGTGCATTAGCATAGAGATATGACAGTATTCCCTCAAGCTTTCCAGTCCATGTTGACAAAATGAGGTTACTAGAAAAGGGTTATATCTTGTAATTAAAATTCAAAATCATGCTCTAAAAATTGAAAGCAACTTTAATAGTATATAATTTTGCCTTCTGAAGTGATTCGGACAATAAGTTTTCCCAAAATTATCATAAGCATTCATAAAACAAGAAATGAAATTTCAACATATATCTTCTATACCTCTTCCTGAAAATATGGCTGTTTTGAGATGTAACACTCTTTTAGCAGAGGTGCGATATGTGCTTTCCCTTTTCAAGAAGGGTTAATCTGATTTCTAAGCATGGAAATACTGGTTGATAAATCCCTTCCCTACACCCGAATGTGAAGCGTCTATTTAATTTAAACAGTGTGTTTCAAGCAGTGCAATCGCAGTGAAATAACGTTTTATGTTGCTGCAACATTATGTTCTCGTCATATAATCCGGTGCTGAGGACATTGGTTGAATAAAGTTTTCTTATGTTTTTTGGCTTGGTCTCGTCTCATGGGGGTGATTGCGTAACAGTTAATTTTGTTACATAAAGGGTTATTTATTTTGCGGGCGGGTCGCATGCTTTTACGCGGTAACCACAAACAAGTTCACTACTCCATGCGATCCAACGATCAAGTTAAAAACATGAGATGTGGCGTGAAGATCAAAAAGTATAAATAGAGAATTAGTAGAATAAATACCGTCTTTGTACTAGAATTATTGCATGACATGCGAACAAGCCAGGGTTTAAATGATTCCATCGATCTATTGCACGCACGCACCTGCATGCATTAAACACAATTCGCTCTAGACTGCGATCGGATATACTCGCAAAAGGCGGAATTCTTTACTTCGTGGATATATTTCACCATAAAGAAGAGGAAATTTTTATCGAATTGGTAAAAGATGGTTCCACTTTTATTCTTAGGTTTTTGTGGTCTAACTTTTTTTTTATCGTAGAAAGTTAGTTACTCTGAGCTAATAACTAAGGGTCTGTTCACATAGGAGTCCGTTGCGTTGCGTTAAGGAAAATATGACGTTGAGACGAAAATAAACCAATCATATGCCTCCAAATGATTAGCAATGAAATTTTTAACGCCTATGATTGGTTTATTTTCGTCTCAACGTCATCTTTTCCTTAACGCAACGCAACGGACTCCTATGTGAACAGGCCCCTAGTTGTTTTGAAGTCAAAAAGTGTTTGTAAATCTACACTGCTGACCATTAAATCTGCAACACCATGAAGGAGGGATGATACAAACGTCAAATTCGCATGAAAGGAAGAAGATGCTGGGATATGCAAATGATTAGCATTTAAGCGCAATAGAATTACGCAGGAGGCAGAAACGGCATCTCAAACTCTGTATAAAAGGAAAGTTACGCAGCGGGTTTCTCATTCGGATAGCGTATATGAATATTGGCTGTTTATGGAACATCGTGTTATGTCTCGTATAAGAAGGAGAAACGGCTGCCAGCACACGTCGGAATTCGATAGCAGCAGGATCGTGGCCTATCAAAAGGGCGGTTTATCGTTCCTCGATATTGCTACTCGCATTGTTACGACTGTCATGCGAATATGGAATCGATGGGTTCAGGAGGGTCATTCTGAACGCCATGCAGGATCTCAATGGCCTCCCGCCACTAACGCCTAAGAGGACAGACATCGTTAGGTCTGCCTTGCAGGATCGTACAGTCACATCATGGACCTTGAGTCAGGAAATGGGTTTCTTTGCAGCACGACAAGTATTCTCACGGATAGTGCGATGACTGCCTGCACGGCGACCATTATTGCGGCTTCCCATGACACTTCAGCAAAGAGACGCATGGCGACAGTGGTGCTCCCAACGACAAAACTGGATACAGGAGTGGTACCACGTTGTTTTTTCAGACAAGTATCGGTTCTGCGTGCAGTATCATGATGGACGTATCCGTGTCTGGAGGCACCGAGGAGAACGCACGTGGTCTTCTTGCATTCGATATCGTCATAGGGGCCGTGCACCTGGCGTGATTGTATAAGCAGCCATTGGGTACACCTCTTGTTCACGTCCTCGATAACATGAACAGCCAGCGTTACATTTCTCAGATCTTAAGGCCTGTGGCTGTGCCCTATCTTCGATGCCTCGGAGACGTCATCTTTCAACAAGATAACGCAAGACCGCATGTTGCCCATCGCGTCCTGACCTACCTCGACACAGAGGGTGTTCGACTGTTGCCTGGCCAGCCCGTTCTCCAGATCTCTCACCCATTGAAAACATTTGGTCATGGGTTTCTGAGAGACTGGGCGCTTTCCAGCCACTACGATTGATGAAGTGTGGCATAGACTTGAAGCAGCATGGAATGACTTGCCTGTATCTGTCCTCGAAGTCCAGTTCGACTCGATACTTAACCGAGTTAGAGCCGTTTTAGCTGCCAGAGGTGGCAGATGTGTACTAATTTTGGATCCTGTATACCCACAAATTGCCTACAAATTTAATCATGTTTTCTTCCTACTATGCTGTATACGTACAATAAGTAAAGTTTTTTAATTGCTTTCCTTCCTGGTGTTGCAATTAATGGCCAGTAGTGTACATAGATTCGTTGTTTAACTTCACATAATGTTTAGAAAAATTACAGAAAATTACTGGAAAGAGGATTTTTATTTCTGTTTTTATTTTCTTTCGAAAAACACTGTAGATAAAAACATCATTTCCCTGTTAAAGTTTTTATTTCTGTGACTTATGTGTATTTGCTAATTTCATGAATCTAAGATTCTGCAATTACCTCCAAGATATTGACGTATGTCGTGGAAGTGAACATGATGTGTTATGGGGTACCGGGGCAGAAAAATCTCATAAGGCAAATTTTTCTTTACTTGTCATACTATAGAGCTACAAAGTATATTAACACGAAACACATATATATCTACTACTAGCTGAAAACCCGCACTTCGCTACGGAGTACATTCAAATTAAATACAACAGTCAATGTATGCAATTAATGCCAAAAAAAATAAATATATATATTTATAATAAATACGACAATTAATATATACAATTGATGTAGAAAAAAAATATATATTTATAAAAAAATCGTAAAGGATATTTTTATAGACAAAATAATGTCCAATCGTCTGCCGCATTAGCAAGAAAAAAAATATTTTTTTGTCTATTTAGTTATTATGCACGTGATGATAAATTTATTTAAAGTACTAGAAAAAGAAATCACGTGATCAGCATTTAATAAATTAAATTCTAAAAATTAATCTTTAAAAATTCACCAAAAATCAGGAAATGGAGGTAAAAATTCGAAAAAAAGTTCATTTTGAAGGAATTTTTATGATCTTTCTCGTGATATAAATTTTATAACCCTCAATGTATTTTTAAATTATTTTTATTTAAATTACATTTTATTTAAATTTATTTTAAATGCAAACGTAAAAAAAGTTTAAAAAACAGCTTAAAAATTTAATTTAAAAAAATCTAAGAAGAATTTTTGAAAAATCTTTCTTAGTGCACCCCTACACCATTAGAAGAATCGCCATGCAAAATTTCAGCCCTTTAGGTCCCGCGGTTTGGTCTGTGCGTTGTATGTCAGTCAGTGAATGAATGAGTCAGTTACGGAACTGTTTTATATATATAGATTACATCACCAAATTCATTTTTAAGCTGTACATCTGTGCTTCAAGTCTGCTTATCTAAGGATACAGTTTCTCATGATTAGCCTTATTTTAAAAGGGTATATTAAAAATCCCTTGCAAGATTTCTTTGGAATTTTCGTTTTAGATTCTGGAAATATTTCCACTGTAGCAAAAATTACCTAGTGTTTAAGCCCGATCTTATGTATGAAAGTGTGTGTGTGTGTGTGTGTGGCGCCCAATGAAGCCCGAACTTATGTAGCTTTAAAATGTGGAGGGACGCTCTTATCAGCGCGCCTTGTTTTGAAACGGTGCGTGGGTGTCAGAGTCGAAAAAAAGGAAAATGGTGTACAGGCCGACCAGAGTAGGGATGCGACATCGATGTCGATATTTTCAAAACATCGATGTTTTGATAAAAACATCGATGTTTTAAACATCGATTTATTGAAGCCGATGTTTTTTTAACATCGATGTTTTGTGCTCGATGTTTTACGTTGTCTCGATGTTTTTTTTTAATGAAAAAGTACCGTAATAAAAAAAATTTACCAAGTAACATAATTTTCACACTCAGTAAATGTAAGTCTGAATTCTGAAAAGGACGAATACAAAAGGGGGAATGATTCCTTAGCAAAAAGACAAATAGCAATTAACAACCAAGGAACCAATCAGAGCGCTTGGAATGTTCCTGACACTCCAGAACCTTCCATGGGGGTTTTATTTTACAAATAGTATATACACGAGTGCATCCATTTAAGTTTTTGTTTTGTTCTGGTTTTATAAAAGTTGACGTTAATATTATTACACTGCTGGCCACTGTAAATGCAACACCCTGAAGGAAACATGCAAATAACATGAAATTTACAACATGCATTAGCGGAGGTGAGATATGCAAATGATTAGAATTTCAGCGCAGACGCACATCACGCGCTCCTGTGGCGCCACTTCAAAGCGCTATTTAAGGCTTGGAGATTTCGACGATTTCAAGTTCGGCAATTGTGTTTTTCTTGTGGTTTTTTCAAAAAAAAAACGATCAATTATGCCTCGTCGAAAACAGCGATCATCTTTTGATCAAGTATCCGAGTTCGACAGAGGAAGGATAGTGGCCTACCGTGATTGTGGATTATCTTTCAGGGAAATCGGTAGTCGTGTTGGACGAAACCAAACAACTGTAATGCGGATATGTGATCGTTGGATGCAGGAGGGTACGACGGACCGGCGTGTTCGATCGCATCCACCTCAGCGCACCACTTCACGTGATGACAGGCAAATTGTGCGCATGGCAGAGACGGATCGCTCAGTCACATCACGAACCATAGCACAGCACATGCAGTCTGTAACGCATCATCCAGTGTCTGCGCGTACCATTCGACACCGTTTACAGCAGAGTGGTCTGTCCGCAAGACGTCTATTGCTTTGTCTACGCTTGACGCAGAACCATAGACGTCTCCGCCGCCAATGGTGCGATGACAGAAGGATGTGGACGGCAGAATGGAATGAAATTGTCTTTACTGACGAGTCACGCTTATGTCTGCAACACCACGATGGTCGCATTCGAGTCTGGAGACACCGTGAAGAGAGGATGCTGTACAGCTGCGTTATGCACAGCCACACTGGTCCTGCACCGGGTATTATGGTATGGGGCGGTATTGGACATCACTCTCGCACACCTCTAGTATGCATTGCCGGTACTTTAAACAGCCACCGCTACATCTCCGAGGTGTTGGAGCCAGTTGTCCTTCCTTACCTTCAGGGCTTGCCCACAGCCATATTTCAACAGGATAATGCGCGACCACACGTGCCACGCATTGTCCAACGGTTCTTCGTCAATCGCCAGATTGAATTGCTTCCCTGGCCGCCTCGCTCTCCGGATCTTTCGCCGATAGAAAACATATGGTCCATGGTTGCTCTACGATTGACCCAGATTCCATCCCCAGCTGCCACAGCAGATCAACTTTGGCAACGTATGGAATCTGCTTGGTCTGCTGTACCCCAAGAACTTATCCAAAGTCTCTTTGAATCAATGCCGAGGCGTGTGGCAGCGGTGATCTCCAACAATGGCGGCTACTCTGGCTACTGATTTTGGCAGGAACCACACTTCACAGAAGTCTATAAATTTAATCATTTGATACTTGGTCAACATGATATCTACAAAATAAATTTTGTTGTGATATCTCTTGTCTTTCTTGGTGTTGCGATTTGGGTGGCCAGCAGTGTAGTAAGATGCCTCCCAAAAGTACCGTTTGGGAATATTTTTACATAACCACTGACAAATTGGCGAAATGCAATATTTGCCTTAAGTCCCTGAAAACTTCTGGCAATACCACGAATTTATCTGGACATTTGAAGGCAAAACATGGCGGTATTTACAACGAGAATTTTGAGTTATCAATGTAGCCCAAAGTAACCAAGTTTTTGTCATTTGTGCCTACCCAATCAGAGAGTAAAATTAAATCACCCCTTCCCCCCATGACTAACGGAAGTAACATTAATGTTAGAGATTACTAAACCAGTTTTTAAAAATGGATGTTCTAAAACATCGATGTTTAAAAACATCGATGGTTTTTGAGCGATGTTTTATTAGCATCGATGTTTTAATATTGAATATCGATGTTTCAAAACATCGATGTTTTGTTATCGATGTCGCATCACTAGACCAGAGTGATCGGGCCTCAATTAATTTTGTTGTGAAGTACATGCCGACCAGAGTGCTCGGTCTTCAATTAATAATGTGTTGTTAATAAAGAGATACAGTCCATAAGAATATAGCTTAAGCTTGTGTATTTTTGTAGAATCGGATGCAAATAATAAACACCTAGTAAAAATGTTTTTTTATTTTATTTTGCCCTTTAAATGTTCAAAAATTTTGTTAATCACATTTTGAAAATTTAGAAGACAGATTATTTTTTAGCCATTGCTATGCACAAAAGTAAAAACTGTTGGTTCAGCAAATATATCAAAAACTAAATAAGCTTCAAATTTTGTTTCAACTTTTAAAAATAAAATTTGAAATAGTTCGTTTTTTATAAGTATAATAATCTCTCTATATAATCAGATTTGATGGAAAAGTAATCATCACAAAATGTGGGTAGAAAAAAATTTAAATTTAAAAATAACCTTCTTAATTTCCCAGTCGGTCATCGGCGTGTCCCGTCGATTTTTCCGCTCAGACTGTGTTAACTCTCTAGAGCAACGCAGAACCCTTAGAAGTCTGCAGACCACTAAGCAAGAAACTGAACCATGTGCGGACCCCCGCCACACACACACCGACTTGAGGGGCGGAACCTTTCGGGGGGGGGGTGTATGGGGGTACAGAATATCCGTCAGGCAAAAGGGATACATAGTTAACGTATTAATACTCTTTTTTTGTTTCAACCTTGTTTTGAATCTTTAGAATTAGATAGCCTAAATCAATTAAACCTACATAGATTACCCTAACATTACCCTAACATTAAACATACATAGGTTGTGAAAAATATTTTGTATCATATTCTAATAATAAAATAATTATGTTAAACTTTTAAGAAATTTTAATTCAACACCTGATTGTCATCTTTATCGGATATATTCGGCCCATCTAGTTCAATGAAATGTGCTTTCAAAATCCCCATTTTTTTGGCAACTTTTTTATATGTGGTGACGGACCCCTCCCATGGCTCTCGTGGACCACCGGTTGGGAGCCACAGCTGTAGAGCAACCATAGTCATGAAATGTTTTATAATACCATTTAAACTGTTAAAAATCAAAATAAAGGTATATGTTTTATAGATTATCCTTTCTTCCCCAGTTGATTACTTTTTAAAGCATTAAAAATATTGTAAGTTATATGCTGTTGTTCCTAATGCCCCCCCCCCCCTGACCGGAAGTTCCAGACTTGGTCCATATAAGCTTCGGGCTGAGTAATGCGGCTCCAGTTTATAACTGAATCACAAGGGTCGGAGTCCGACTTGGCTAGGTGCCACTACAATTTAGACCAAACGCTCCCAGGTGCGACATCTGGACGGATCGTACCTTTCCCGCCCACTGACCTCATAGAAGGACTTTCCGATCCACGGATTTAACGTGCCCATATCCGGCCTAGACACGAAGGTTATTTAGCGGTGCTTGTCGGGATTCGATCCGAGCACCCTCAATACTGAAACCCGACGCGCTTCCAATAGGCTTCCTCGGGCCTGTAAGTCATATAAACATATATAATAAATGAAATAACAGGAAGTATCTGTGGCGTACGTGACTTGAATGGAAAAAAGTGACACGAAACTGTTGAAACTCCATTAACAAAAATAATTTCTATTCATAGATTTTTCAAAGAAAAATTGTTCGTAATTTTGCTACTTAAATGAGAGCAATAATAAAGCAAATAATCATGAAATGAAATAATATTGAAAAATGTACCACAAAATTTTTCGTGTCACTAAACCCAAAAACGTATAAATAAGGTTTTGTTGTATCTATATGATATATGACATGCTCTATATGAGTTACTATCACGTAATCAGATAAAAATAGACTGTTCGTTAAATGAACGGCAATCACTCAGAATATTAACAGCAATCTGAAAGCGACAAATGTATCATATCTAAAGAAAATTTGTTTCCGCTTATAATGTACGTGAAATCGCAAATAAAATCATCTTTCGAAACACACCCCGGATGTGCTTGGCCTTATTGCAAGCGGATAAATAGAGACACGGAAAATGGCCAGTTAAAGCTTTGCTTGGCTTTCAGAGAGGAAAAGAGAATTTCTTTTTTTGTCTCAGGGCAGTGCCCCCGTTGGCACAAATTTATAGTGGCAAATTTCTTGCATCCTGGACCTCAAATATGTGCCAAAGTGAAAGATGACATAGTATGAATATTGGAATAGGTGTAGCAGGAATTTTGTATTTTAAAGGGGTTAAAGGGTGCGGTACGACCCAATTTTAAATTTTTTTAACCGTTTTTAAATTGTATAACGATTTTACTTCCCCTTATTATATTAATAACGGGAACTTTTTTCTAGTCGCAATAGAACGAGATGTTTACTGTCTCGTGGTAACAGAGTTTTGCTTTTAGGGTAGTTAAATATAAAACCAGGATGACCGATATATCATTCCTTCCGTATGTAAATGTTTCACTCTCGATCAGATTGAGCAAGAAAAACTAAGTTAGTCGAAAACTCCATCATGCTGAGATCTACTCACCTCATTAATTGAACTTCTCCACTTTTTACACGTATGTATTGTACTTAGTGACCGATTTGATAATCATCACTTATAGGTAAAATTCACTGCTGAAAATCCTTAGCCCTTTTCTGAGCATACAAAATTTCTAATATTATAAGGCTCTTTCCAAGTTTAAGAAGCTTAGATTAGCTTATTCGACTAAAAATGCTTCAATTGATAGTACTACTGTGACTCCTTTTTTCTCTCTTCTGTGTTATAAAATTTCTGATTAATCCGCTTGATTTAGTTTTAAGGTTGTCTTAAAACCTTTTAATTAATTTAAATTTTGGTTATATGAAGGATCCTATTTTCTCGATTATTATAGGATTTTTATTTCATTTCTTTTGGGAGAGCCTTGGATACGTTGGTCCTCCAAAAAGTTTCAATTTAAAGAGCATAAGTGTTACTTTTTAAAAAGTTTTCTGTTACCCCTGACTCATAGAATCAGAGCCATAAAGTGTAATTTTCCCTAATTCCCTGCCAATTCAATTTCTAAATCGACTGTTTTAAACATTTATTTTAAACTCGTAAGGCAGACACCGTTATTAAAGATAACTTTATATAAGCCTGCTGCCTGAGAGGTGCTATCATGTACTTATTTTTAAAAGTAATTTATAAGTCTTAGCTAAACAAATTATAAAGGATTCGACACGAGGACATCCAAAGTATTTTTTTCAACGAGGTGGGCGTTTATCATGAAGACATTCGCCTATAAACATCACGATATTTATATGTTACTTCATTATGACAGCATCTAGCAAGGAAATCTACTTTACTCTCTGTGAAGGGACAGTACAAAAACATCCGAGCCTTGCCCTAGGTTACGAACCCAGGCCCACATGGTGGCAACTTTCGTCTCTAACTACCATACAACAGGGTTGGCAAACTTATGTTTATTATTTAACTAGTTGAATACCCGCGCTTCCCTACGGATTACATTCAAATTAAATACAACAGTCAATATATGCAATTAATGCCAAAAACAATATACAGTCGAACCTCCATATATCGAAGTAGCAAATTGCCGGAAAATAATTCGATATATAGAAATTTCGATATATAGAATTGATCTTCGTTTTATCATAATTCTTCTAAAACAATAAAATTAAAACTAATTTTCGTATGCGAAACTCCATTTCTAATTTATATACGAATCACATTAAATGAAAGTTTATAACTAAAAATAAATTAATATAAAAGATTCTTTGAGTACTACATACCTTTAAAAACACAATAATCCAGACAGTGGTTACAATGATCACTGTTACATTCTTTAAAATAAACTACGAATATATTACTCAACAGCCAGTTTTGCGGAAAGTTCATCAAAGAATGTTCGCATTTATTCAGTCCACTAAAAACTTCATCAGGGACATTTTCCGCGAATTGAAGTCCACGACGTATTGTTTCAAACGACAAAAATTGGGAGATTTTATTCTAAAGTGGAATAAAATCTCCCAATATGTCTTGAAAAAAAATTTCGATATATAGAGATTTTTTCGATATATAGAAACAGTTTTTCTATGTATTAAACATGGAGAGTTGCTAAGAATTCGATATATAGAAACTTTCGATATAAGGAAGTTCGATATATGGAGGTTCGACTGTATATACTTATAATAAATACAACGGCCAATGTACGCAATTAATGCCAAAAGACAAAAAAATATATATTTATGAAAAAATCGTAACAGATATTTTTATAGACAAAATAATGTAGAAGAAAATATTCAAATTAAATCTAATAGAACATACTAAAGAATATAGTACAGTTAATATAGTACAGTTTGAGGAACATTTCTTTTACTGTATTTTAATATTTTTTTGATCGATATATAGAAACAGTTTTTCTATGTAATGAACATGGAGAGTTGCTAAGAGTTCGATATATAGAAAATTTCGATTTAAGGAAGTTCGATATATGGAGGTTCGACTGTATATATTTATAATAAATGCAACGGTCAATGTATGCAATTAATGCCAAAAGACAAAAAAAATATATTTATGAAAAAATCGTAACAGATATTTTTATAGACAAAATAATGTAGAAGAAAATATTCAAAATATTCAAATTAAATCTAATAGAACATACTAAAGAATATAGTACAGTTTGAGGAACATTTCTTTTACTGTATTTTAATATTTTTTTTTGGATAATGTCCAATAGTCTGCCGCATTAGAAAGAAAATAATATATATTTTTTGTCAATTTATTTCGTTGTTATGCACGTGACGATGAATTAGTTTAAAGTATCACAAAAGAAAAGAAACCACGTGATCAGCATTTAATAAATTTAATTCTAAAAATTAATCTTTAAAAATTCACCAAAAATCGGAAAATGGAGGTAAAGATTCGAAAAAGATTTCATTTTAAAGGAATTTTTATGATATTTCTCTT
Source organism: Dolomedes plantarius (assembly GCA_907164885.2). Classification (NCBI taxonomy): domain Eukaryota; kingdom Metazoa; phylum Arthropoda; class Arachnida; order Araneae; family Dolomedidae; genus Dolomedes; species Dolomedes plantarius. The sequence continues at coordinate 101,263,225 of OU015500.1, forward strand.
GATATAAATTTTATAACCCTCAGATTATTATTTTAAATGCAAACTTAAAAGAATGTTACAAAAACAGATTAAAAATTTAATTTAAAAAAATCTAAGAAGAATTTTTCAAAAATCGTTCTTAGTGCACCCCTACACTATAAGAAGAATCGCCATGCAAAATGTCAACCCTTTAGTCTTTAGTCCAATGGTTTGGTCTGTGCGTTATCTGTCTGTCAGTCAGTCAGTTACGGAACTGTTTTATATATATAGATGAAGAATTACGTCCTGTAATGTAGGAAATTAAAAAAATAGTAGGAATCGAAGCACACAAACAAACGCAAAACTTATATCTCATAACCGAAAAATCACAGCACACCTTGATATTAAAAGTAGGAATCACAACTCTATCTTCTGTTTCATGTCCGGATTCGAGCATAGGAAGCCAGGCATAAAACAGGACGTCACGTCATCAACTGCTCTAGTCTGTGTTTCCTTTGGTTAGGCAGAAACCTGCACCAGAAGTGCTATAGCAACGATAGAACTTTCTGAATTTCTTTCAGACTTTCAGAACTTTTTTTTGCCTAAAAGAACGTCTCATTTTATTTGCAGTCCACATTGTTAAGGATACAAGGGACTTTCAACTTCGAATTTTTAAAGTTTCAATTTTTAACTCTATATACAAACCGATAATAATTAATAATCTTTTTTACTACACTGAAGACCCATAGAATTAAGAATAAGGATTTTTTTGGGGAATAATACCTGTTAAAAAAAATGCTAGCATTTTTCAAAATGCACCATGTACGTCCCATATCCTTTAAAAAACCCTTCAAATTTTAATATAGGTTTACCATATTTATATAAACATAACTGTGCCCTGAATTTTTTTGTGCAAATCAAAAGCGAAATATAATTTTTTTTAAGCCTGCCTGTTATTTTTTTTTGTTTTTGCATGTTTCTACTTTATTTCATGGTCTATAAATTTTAAAAATATTGGTGGTTTCAAAGAATCATTCACAGTTTTGTGACAAATACTTTAATTAACAATCGTGAGAAATTTGGAAGAATTCAAAAGAAAATTAAGGTGCATGAAGAATTTAAAAAAATATAGCAATTTTGAAGAATTTTTTGAAAAATAGGTCTTCTACAAAATAAGTATTTGTGAATTCTAAGTGCCTTCAATGTAATAAAAAACAACATTAATTATTCTAATTTTGCATTAGAGTAAAATATTGAAAATTAAAAAAAAGGAGGTATTCCCTTAAAGTGGTATAAAGTGCTCTCGATAAAGTTTTCGAAAATAACGATAGAGGAAAAAAATCCGATTTATAACAAAAGAAAGGCAATTGTTCAAAAGTTTATCATTTAAAATTCATAGTTTGTCGGTAAACGTTATTTTTTTTTCATTTCATTTATTCGCAAGTACGTTTTAAATTCCAAATCCACTGAGTTGAAAAATCTTCGGAGTCGATTAAAATCCAAAATGTCACTGTCACTTTGACAACAATAGTGATTTGGTTAGTTTTAAGCAATAAATCGCAAAGTTAAGATGAATTTAAGGTATCCGTCTACGGAGTCCTTTTTTTGGAAAACTGTAAATTTCTATCTTATTTTTCGAAGGAATATAATATCAAAACTCGAAAATGATGAAAAAATAGACATTAACTATGCAAATTTTACAAAATTGAGGAAATTGGGTCGAAATTTAGCAAATTTTTACAAAAATGCCTCTAGCTCTAAAAAAAATTATGCATATAACATTAATTTTTTTTCATATGTACGTAAGTACCTTCTAAGTGTAATCACTTACAAGCTAATCGATATCTCAAAATATAAGAAAAATACAGGTCATTACATGCAATTACATGTAGAATTTTAGTAATTTTTCATGAGATTTTTTTTATAAATGCAGCTATAAATCAACAAATAATTTACCTAGAACCAAATCTGTAGTCCATTACATTCTTAGTATTATGAAAAACATACATGAAAAATTTCATAGACATATCATGATTAGATTTTGAGTTATCACAAGAGTCGTTTGCATTTTTGATGAAAAATAAGTTCTTAAGACTACACGATTAAAGTTTTCAACTCGTATTGAAATTCATAGCTGCTTCTGATCTTTAAATTGGTCTAATTTAATATCTAATGATCGTATCGAAAAAATAAAAGCATATTTAGAAACACAAATTTACAATCTTAAAAAAAAAAGGAATAAAAACGATTTCAGAATTTTCGCCAAAATCGATGTTAAACGTAGTCGGATACCTTAAATAACGGAAGGGAGATATCTGTGCCGATTAATCTCTTTCTAGGAAGTGTATCAATTGTTATGGAAAACTGTAAGCGAACATCTGTCAAATAGAACGACAATATTTTTTATAATAATATATTTAAAAGCTGAAAGACATTAGTTCCTAGAATTAGGTTGAATGGAAATATTTCAAGGAAACAGAAAAAAAAAACTTTTTATACGCTAATTAATAAGGAGTGTCATATTTGACACCTTTTTAGATACCAGCACACGTAACTCGCTTAAAAAAGGACGTCTGCATCTGAACTTTGAACTAGGACTCACGCAAAACGCTAACTGAGTGAATATCAGGATTCAAAGCCATTAAACACGTAAGATTTGTTTCCTCGTCTTATACACGCAATCACGCTGAAGTTCTCTTCCCGAAACCCTCCCCGGAACTGCTTGACCCTATTGTGAGTGAATAAATAAAACAAGAAAAAATTCTGGGAGAAGCTCCCGAAGAAATATATTTACAGGGCACTGGCCCCACTGGTTTGAATTTATAGAAACCTAGTTTTATACCTATTCTTTCCCCCTCAAATTCAGGACTTTGGAGTAACACTGCAGGAAAAATAAAGGGGTGTTAGTCGAATCTGGTAAAATTTAATGGTCAATTTGAAAAAAATGGTCCACGTATGAAAAATTCCTTTTTTAAAAAATTTTAATTTTCCTATCATCTTTCTAGGGCATTTTTTGATGCAAGTGCTTATACAGCCTACGATTTCCCCTTTAGTTTTCAGGTTCCAGATTTATAGCGCAGTGACCCATATTTTCTATTGCTTAGGGTTGCCGGCTATCACTACGTGGATATGGGTTCAAATCTCAGCCAAGGTATGGATGGATATTTCAGTGCTGATCCTTCATGGAGAAAGAGGGGAATTTTTTGTAGTTATTTATTTATTTATTTAATTTTGTGTATGTGTGTGCGGGGGGAGGTTAAATGTGTATTCATACATAGTAACGATAATAACTAGCATTTTAAAACGTAAATTCTGCGTTGAAAATGCTACGTATGAGATTTTTTTCCCAGCAGTGAATGTTTCGATACCTTAAAGTTTCGCCGTTAATTTTATAACCTTTTTTCCTGTTTAGGGCTCAATTTTGATATTTGAAAGTTTTTGTCGGTTTGGTTGACCTCGCATGTTTTCAATCTTTATGTTAAGCTATTTTCTAAGGAATTTTTTCTCTCGGTGCTTTTTTAATCTGAAATTAGTAAATATATACTCTTGAATTCTCGGTATTTTTTGAAAGTAGACATATAAATAAAGCGCATCGTTTTTAAAATTTTAAATTTTACCAACCTAATTTACAGGGCATAAGTTTTTGGCTTATAAATACAAAAGTAATTTTTTAAAACTAAAATGAGAACCTATAAAAAAAAACTACACGCGTGAAGGTCTCATTGATTAAAATCGTTCTTTCTCTTTTAAACGTTATTGCTTTATTACTTTTTTTTCTTTCAACTTATTTTTTGGTCCACCATTAAATGTCGCCAAAGCATTGCTATGCATTTGTTTTATTAGAAACTCGTTTTAAATGTACTTATTTCCTATACCCTTTTTATTTGAAATTTTTCAGAACTTGAAAAAGGCAGAAACACAAATTTGTCAAAGTCATAACAATAGCACTTCAGTACTAGAAAAAGATTTTTGAAACACACGTGCATTGAATTCAAAGATCTGTTTTAAAGAGCAGAAAACAAAGCACAAAAATTTTCACTAGATAATCTGTGATCAGAAAAATGCTGAAAGGAAAATCCTGACTTCACAATGGGACTGAAGATTTCCGTCGTCAACTGATGTTCCGTTCTTATCCGAGTTTCAGAAACATGCGTTGCAACGCTTAGTAAGGGAAATCCACTTTGACCGGTTTAATGTGCCTGTAAATCTTTTTCTTCCTTCACAGCACAGTTCGCGTTATGAAGCCAGCTTTTTCTACCTTCTTAGTCCTTACGCCTATTTCACGTCTAACGAATGTGCACAATAAAAAGGAACTCAAAGGAAACTTTTCCAAAAATTTTCTGCCTACGTAAACATGACAAAACACCGTTATTTATATTACAATATTTAACTGGCACATCTTTTCAAAGTCAAAAACTGATGAATAGCAACACTTCTTCAAATGCTTATCGTTAGTCTTTCTAAATATTTGAATTTTGCATTCACATTTACATTTTATGCTGACATATTACTCAAACGATGGAAAAATATTAAGTTATCACATTATTTTGTCTTTCAACAAGAGGGAGTGAAAGAAATTGAGAAATGAGCATTTCGACAAAATGCAATTAAAAGAAGTGATTATTTTAATCGATTAAAAATTAGACGTTGTTAATAATGACTTGCTTATAGAATAGAGGATTTCCTCATGCTAATTTTTTTGCAATGTAAGAAGTAATAGTAGTCAAAATTACGGTTCCTTTGCGCTCGAGTTAATGCATCAGGTATTTTGTTGCCCTGTCGCCAAATGGGGTTGCCATTTTGATCTGATTGTTATAGAAATGCTCTTTTTTCTTTTATTACCTAAGCTAATTATAAAACCGCCTTACCAATTTACGAACGGCGGACTATATGTTTAGTCACTCCGTGACGTCAGTAGCTTGTACCTTATATTTAATTTTTTTTTCTATTTCTATGATTGGAATTAATACTAGGCAAGACTTTGGGTGTTATTCTCGGAGCATACAAAAATCTCGCCTTGCAAAAATGACATTGTCGGGACGTATATTCTTAATCGACAATAATGCTTATTGGTAGATTTTACAAATATACGTTACGAAGACACTCTTTTCGCTCGGAGAAATTTTCGTTTGCCCCGATACTATAAGTCCCCGACCACTAGGTTTAAAATTCACTTATTCCTGTTCCTTTTTTTTCTTTTTACATTTTTCTGTTGCATTTATCGTTCAAGATTTTTAAAAAATTGGTTGGTTTTAAAATACAAAGGAAATTAACAAAATTAGGATCACAGGGACTCGAGTTTATCGTTTTAAGCGGCTGTGTGTTAAAACCAGTTTTTCGAAACATCAAAGAAATCGATAGGTTACCCTTATTGTCATAAACCTCTGATTTTGCAAATGTTGTCTCAATTTGGAGAAATTTTTTCCCATCGAATTTTTTTCCCAGAAGACAGACGAAAGTCATTGACCTAATTTAAGGGGCATCAGGAAGTATTGAAAGGTCATTCAAATACAAAGAATAAGGATAAATAATGATTTAGAAAAAAGTGCTTGTGGACCCCCTCCCACCTTCAATTAGCGTTTTATCTCAGCGGAAGTAATGACATTGCCACTGAAAATGATATTTTCAGATTAAAGTATGAATGTAACGAGATTGGAGAGTAGAGGGTTTTTTAAATTAAACTGATGAAAATGGAGACTTATCTTTGGATTGTACGTAAAGAAGGATTGGGGAATGAGATTTATGACGGCTTTAGACGGGTCTCCATGGTGACCCGGTGTCTGAAATGAAACAGAAAGAAAAAGTTGGAGAAATAAGAAATAATTTAACCATCAAGAGAGTAACAAAAAATTAAATAATCACTGAGGAATAGTTTTTCCTTTATTCCTACCCCTTTGTGTTTGCGAGCACTTAGCTTTAAAAAATGAATCATAGTGAGCTTACGATTCTAGAAATTAATAAAACGGAAAATTAAATAAAATTTGGTGGTTTTGATTCTGATGTATATTTTATCTATATGTCAATATTTCTCTTTTATCATAATCATAAACTAAATACTTTTAAAAGAGCAATCTGTAAAATAATAAAACAGCTCTCGAAATTCCAATCAGAGAAATTAAGGAATGTAAAACAGTTGACGTGTTTATAAAGTTATTACACGAGGTACTGGCACTATTTTTTTGATACGTATTAGATTTTTTAAAAATGTACATCAAATAAAACTGATTCCTTGAGAGATTAATATATAATTGTCCTTTTACAGTGTCCATATAACGTTCTGACACTGAAACTCACAGCATAGAAGTGATGTTTGTAGTGATGTCACATAAAGTTGCAACCAAAAAAATTAACTCATGGCACAACAGTCCGAATGTGGACCAAGGCCTCGGTGCCCATCTCCGCTTTCATGACCGTGGGCTTGGGTGCTGTCCAGCATATATGTCTCAGTCAGGCGGTCAACCTGACGCAAGACCCCCAGTGTTAGTTTCCAAGCATGCTTAGTCCTCATTTTATCGACCCACTCAAAGGATGGAAGGATGAGTCGACTTTGTCCAGTCGCAGGATCGAACCCTGGACCTGTGGTGTGGCAGCTTGAAGCTTTTAACCACTACGCCACCGGTCGTCAAAGTTGTTTCCATGTAGCAGTAATGTAAAAATACCTGTTTCAGGCACTATTTAGAGACATAGCTTACACTTTTACCAACACTTTGTGTCATTCCATGACAACACTTAAGGCTCAGTTGAGACGGCTCAAGCATAGCATTTTTTCGGCGCCTACCCAAAACCCACTATTCTTGTGTGCACGATAGAAAATCCAAACTGTATCACTTTTCTTGATATTATCCTTTTTCTGATATAAAGAAAACAGATTTAAACTGAATATCTGTATCAAGGTTCCCAGATTTTATGGGGAACCATAAAATCTGGCTCCCTTGACCCAAACGTTGTACTGCTAGATGGTGATTAACACATTGTTGACCAGCAATTTTACTTAAGTATATACGCAAGTCACAGCAGAGAGTGAAATTTTTGAATAAAGTACTGCATTGTTATTTTCTGAAATCTGTTCTCTTTATGGGTGGGGTGTGTGTGTGTGTGTGTGTGTGGGGGGGGGGTGAGGTTCTGATACTCACAGGTTAAATGATAAAATATGAGTATTTGCCTGAAACTCATTCAGGTCATAGTAAAGGTAGTTTTCGAGTAAAGCAATGTTCAGTGAATCAAAAATTTCTCCAATATGACTTTACTTTATCCTAAATTGCCTTCAACATTTGAGTGTAAAAAGGCGAATTTACTTGGTATCGGTCCACAACGTGTTAAGTTTTGATAAACTCTATATAACAAGCGCAAATAGCAATTCCTTTATCAGTGATTAACGTTTTTGTGCCGTCAATGTGATGTCATAAGGAATCTTCATATTTCGGTCATAATGTGACTTAAATAAATATAAAAATAGACGCCACAGCCGTGCTGCAGATTCACGATGGCGTTCCTGTAAACATACTTTCAATACCGGAGGGAGAAGTAATTGTTCTGGGGAGAACTTCAAACCAGAACTGTGCAGTGTGCGTGTGGGCTGTGAGATTTTCTTTTGAATTGGACTTAAATACGACTTAATTATCCTTAGAAAAATTTCCACGCAGGATACCGAAATTTAGATGCTAGTCGCCTATTCAGTACTCCCTTTCTTTTTGCTTTCGTTTTTAAATTTAGTGCAGAGTGGTTATTTGCTGAAATCGTGACTTCACGAATTTTTTGATTCAAAAAATTTTCTTTCTGCTCCTGAATGAAGTTAAGAAATTCAGAAAAAATAATCATCGATATTGAGAATAATTTCCATGATACCGTTAATAACTATATTTCTTCCGAAATTTATTTTTGATGTATTATTTAAAGGCTACAAGAAACAAAGTGTTTCATCTGGGACACTTTCGACACCCTCTTTTACTCATTCATCCTCACTGAAAAGTAAAATTTATATTTGTTAAAACGAGGAAAAAGTTGGTTAAACTTCAAAAGTAAAACTCCCACTCCACATAAATGTAACATATCCCAAAACTGTTATTGTTCTTTTTTTAACATTGCAGAAGGAGCTATGATTGAACGAATTCCTTCATTTAACAAATTTCTTATCTTTAATACTTTGTTATGTTAACATTTTATTTCTATTTCTTTGATTTTATTTTTTCAGATCTGGAAAATAAAAAAATTTTATTGACATAACTCTAACTTATTTAGGAAAAAAATTGAAAAATTTTTCATTACTGAGATGATTGCTGAAATTCCACTCCAAAATTCCGATTGTTTTCATATATATATATATATATATATATATATATATATATATATATATATATATATATATATATATATATATATATATATATATATATATTATATATATATATATATATATATATATATATATATATTTTATATATATATATATATATATATATATAATCTTTTATATATATTCTATATATTTCTTTTTGAAACTGCAATATCTGGTTGAATTTTTAGACCTAAGAAAGCTGTTGAAACCTAAATCTTTGTAAGATAGAGTCTGATTAACCTGATGTATCCAAAACGATGTCCAGTAGCGTTAAAAGAAATCCCAACCTACTTATCTAAATCTGGCACCGAAGCTACACTATGTGTCAATGGTAATCGTTTTTCAAAAAGTAAGTCACGGTTACAGTGCAAAGGAATCAAGCAAGCAGAAAAAAGACGTTTGAAATATGTTTTACTTTAATTTCTTGGAATGTAACGTCTTTCTTCAAAAAGGAAAAATGACAGTAGGACCTTAAAATCAACCAACGACCCAGAAAAGTATCGACAAACGCCATATACCCTCCGATTTGGCACCTATTGGTATAGCGCCCTTGGGCAGCCTTGTAGTAACAAGCGTCATCAGCAGTAGTTTCGGATATTAGCTTTGTGTATCTCTATTTAGCTCCAGCATCACGCCATGGCTGAAAGATCTATGCAAATCAGAATGCGTCTAGTGAACTCTAAAACAGCTGCCCTGTTGGCTAGTGGCCAGTTGCGGTTAGAGGGAAAGTTCATCTAATAACATGTGTGAACAGTTGTGACACGCAAAGAAGAGCTGTATGAATACGGTCAAGATCGGGGAACAAAAAATATACTGTCTTTAATATTTAAAAGTCACCATAAAAAAACAATAGGGTTCAAAAAGTATTTTTTTTCTCTTTTACTTAACAATGTGATAAAGAAATCTATTTAAAGTGGCAGTGCTAAATATATATGTTTTGAGCCTCCACATGTGAAGAAAATCATGCATAAGAGGAAATTTACTTTATTAATTCAAAATTTACTATTGATTATGGAGTTCCCAATCATTTCAAATTTATAATATAACATTTTCATTATGCCTTTATTTTCATTAATTTTAGTATATGTGTCTATATTTCTTTAAATATAATACTTTATAATGTGCTTTAGAATTTAAAATGCCCTTTTCAAGCACAATGAGAGTTCAGCGATGGCCATATGAAGTAAGTATTATCCACTGATATAAGTCTGTGGGTTCGACAACCTCAGTAAGCAGATCATGAGTGTTTGTAAAATATATTGGCCTATATAACATATGTTGATCGGAATATTGGCTTTAAACTATAGGGTTGTTTGATTCTTAAGTAGAAATAAATATGACACTTGCACTCAAAAATTATTAATCATCAGTCAAAATACAGGTGTTTGGTTATGCAAATTATTAAAGCTCTTTATGTCTCTAATCTGGATTAGATACTGTGATTATCTTGATTAAAATCAGTGCTGTAGTTACTTTAATATTACTTGATTAAGAAACTGTAGTTGAAAATAATGTTTGACCTTTTCTCAAAATGATTCTTTTGTGGCCTCACTTAACACAAGGCCCTTTATAACAAAGAGACATGCTTGACTTGACTCGCAAATTTGAAATGACATCGGAAATATTTCACAGATACAAGGAAATTCTGCTATAGTTGCGGATTAATTTGTTTTCTGTGTGATATGCATAACAAACAACAATCAATTTTAAGGGATTTCCGTAATATCAGAGCTTTATCTGGGACGTCTTGGATACACGACATAAAGGACATAAAGGATGACAGAAGGGATACAGAAAGGAGACATAAAGGAGATTTTATTTATTTTTCTCTAATATTCAGTAGATTAACATGTTTTTTTTTTTAGCAATATTTTTTTGGGGGGAGTGGGTGGGTGGGTGGTACAACAGTTTAACTTTTGTTTTGTAGTCCCAGGTGATTGTGACAGACTGCATAGGTCATCGAGAAAAATAAATATGTACGATTTCAAAATCTTCTCGTATTTACCGGGGAAACAACCTTTCTCATGCTTATAAACTCAAACTAGTTAACCTTTTCATCCCTTAAAATACTACTTTTCTTGCTTAGGAATCGAACCGGGGACCATTTGTTTTCCGGATTGTTAGAGCACTATGACATAACATGACCTGCAGTCGTTAGTTTAACCCTTACTTCGGCTCATCTGTCTAGGACAGTGATTCTCAACCACTGTGCCGCGGCACTTTTGTGTGCCGCCAAATTCTTAAAGTGTGCCGCCAAATTTTAAAAATGTATATAGTAAAAATTATAATGCTTTTTTTATTACGAGTAAAGTTTGTTTAAATTAAATAAAAGTACACTGTAAAAGAAAACTGTTGTTTTACAGTTAAATGCCATATTTTTAACTGTTTTTATCCGTTTTAAGTAAACAACTTTTAAACTTATCTTTTCCTTTGTGTGCCGCCAAATTTGGAAATCGTTAAAAGTGTGCCGCGACAAAAAAAAAAAGGTTGAGAATCACTGGTCTAGGAGACCCATGTTGCACCTTTTCTGAAGGGTGGGATGGTGGTGGAGGGGTGATCAGACTGTTGAGGTTTTGTGAGTTCTTCAGTCGGGTCCTGACCTTCAAGTACAACACATCGGAGATTTTCGCCCGCTTGTATTTTGTCAGTAAATTTAATCTTTGTAAAACATAGTCGGTCTTTTGGACCGATGAGCCTTGAACTGATTTAAGTTTTTGCCGGTCTGTATGACCGATAAGCCTTGAACCGTATTAATTATCTGTCAGTCTACATGCAATCTATTTCTAAGATCTTTGTTTTATTGCTGTAGCTAGCATGGCTGGAAGAATTCCCCCTGTTTCACAACGAACCAGACATTTTGTCTCTCTCGCACTATCACAGATTGAGGAATCGGATTCTGAAATTTTTGTTGAATAATCTATTTTTTATTTACCCTTTTCAAGAATGAGAGATGGCAGCAGTTTTGCATTAATGACTTATAACTGCTAAAAACTTATAAAAATAGGAAAATATCCTAATTTTATAGCGTAGCGGTCTGTGAGACCGATGAACTGGGGAGCAGTATAAAGATAGATGAGCCGACGTAAGGGTTAAGAAGCTTAAAGATAACGGAATCCTTTCTCATCTCACATTGTAGAATTTCAGGAATCTTATACAGTTAATTCAGGAATATATACAATTAATTCAGAGGGATTTTTTTCCATTGACATGTCGACTTAAATACTGAGATTGTGTCTCCGTTCAAAGGATAATCTAATAGAAGAACTAAAAGCGTTTGAGAAAACAAATGGCAGGCAAAGATATAGAGATTTTATTAGACTTGAGATTGTATTTAATTGTAATAGAATTCCCAAAGTTTAAACTCTCCACATTTCTTATATAACCTTACTTAGACTTTGACTGAAAAATATACAAAAATTTTTGAAATCTTATTGATCGTTTCTGCGGGATAAATAGTCTCACAGTTATGAAAATTCTCTGGTGCATGTGATGGATATCGGTAGGATAATCGATTTATTTCGTTTATAGTTATTTTTGAGGAATTAAAAGAGAAGGAGCTTGTGCAAGAAACGAAAGATCTGGGCTCCGAATTTTTCGAGCTCTATGTTTTAAATGTAAAAGACAGGACCGTTAAAGAAAATAAATGCTAGGGGTAATGTATAGGAAAATGCTAGTAGATAAAGCGGTTACGGATGTTTTTATAGCTTGTGAAGTTTACCATACCAACGCGTGGGTGCATTTACTAATTTGGCCGAATCCATCTTTTTGGTGACTAGAAAGAACGTGTTTAAAAAGCCAGGTAATTTTACTTCACCTCGATGTCCGATGTACTTATTTTGGAGGGAAAATTACTAGATTTGAATTTTTCTAGGATTACAAAGGCTTTCTAAGGCCCTTGTATTATAACGAAGTAAATTTGTAAATACATCTCACTAAAACGTTTATTAAATTTACATTCGCATAAATACATCTCTAATACTTCTCATATTCATGAATTTTCAAAATTTATTAATTTTGAGAATATATGATTCTATTAGAATTTACACCGTTGTAATGCATAACTTTTAAAAATATAAATTTCTATAGAAAAATACCGATTAAGAATTTCACATTGTCGTGTTGTATATGCTTGCATTAATTGCTATATGAAAAAGTTCAAAGTGAAATGAACTGCATTGACCCCGCAGCAGTAATATCATGGATAGATAAAGTAGATATAATTGGAATATGCATTAAACATGATAAAAGTTTAATTCCTATTGAAACACTTTGCAGTTAAATATGAATGAATTCTGAAAGCTTCGGTATATATTTTCGTATTCCATATATTTGTTTTTCCCCTTCGAGAGTAAACTTCGTTGTACTAATTATACTGGTTCAAACACGAAAGTGCTTGCGTGCAGGTTAATATAGCAGGTTATAAATAAGAACATACGTCTGTATCGATAAAATAGTAATAAATAATGTAAATGACTTTAATTAATCATTCATGTAAATCTCACACACACACACACTCATATACCCTCATATTTATGTTTATATTTTGTACATATATATGTGAGTGTGTGTCTACTGTAAAGAAAACTTCCTCAAACTCTAACCAACAGAAGAACTTGTCGTAAGATGGTGAAATTGCATGGTACATACAGCATTAAAAGGTGTCACTTATGCAAATGAGGGCATTTCGAGTGCACAAATCACTCAGGAACCTAGGTTTTGAATTAATTTGGGGGGTCCTCAGATTGACATAGCGTTGCAAATCATGACCAAACAAACGTTCAATTTTTTTTACATTCTGTTTTGAGTATTAATGTACGCAAGGTGTTTTTTATTAATAAATCGATGATGCTGAACAGCTTTGTAATTGACTTTTTTCCCGTATCTCGTACCGTTTTTTAGATAAAAATGCTAATTCCAAAATTTGTCGATAGATATCGTTGTAAGTTGTCTCATCGAGTAGCGCATAGCCTTTTTGCTGTTCCTAGGCACCAACTTTATGGCCTAAACTGTCACCGTTTAGAAGTTAAGGGGGGTGTAACGGATATAGGTGGGAACCCTGTATATTGGGGATATTCCGCAACATTACTGCGCGAGTCTGCAGGGTACAGTGTAATGGCTGATGACACAAACTTTGGATACATAATCGGTTTGAATTATTCTTTCACGGATGTATTAATAAAGATGAGATCACGTGGATTAGAGACATTAGTGCGAGCATGTTTTAAATGTAAAGCAAAAGGATTATTCAACAACACATGAGGAACGTCATAATGCTCACACAAACATGAAGAAGACACATTGATCTTTGCTGAGGAAGAATTATATAAGAAAACTAGCTGAAAACCCGCGCTTCGCTACGGAGTACATTCAAATTAAATACAACGGTCAACGTATGCAATTTATGCCAAAAAATAAATATATATATTTATAATAAATGCGATGATCATTGTATACAATTGATGTAAAATATATATCTATCTATATATATATATTTATAAAAAAATCGTAAGGGATATGCATTTTTTTTTGGATAATATCCAATCGTCTGCTGCATTAGAAAGAGAAAAAAATATTTTTTTTGTCTATTTAGTTGTTACGCACGTGACGATAAATTTATTGAAAGTACCAGAAAAACAAATCACGTGATCAGCATTTAATAAATTAAATTCTAAAAATTAACCTTTAAAAATTCACCAAAAATCAGGAAATGGAGGTAAAAATTCGGAAAAAATTTCATTTTGAAGGAATTTTTATGATCTTTCTCGTGATATAAATTTTATAACCCTCAATGTATTATATTAAATGCAAACGTAAAAAAAGTTTAAAAAACAGCTTAAAAATTTAATTAAAAAAAATCTAAGAAGAATTTTTGAAAAATCTTTCTTAGTGCACCCCTACACTATTAGAAGAATCGCCATGCAAAATGTCAACCCTTTAGGTCCAGCGGTTTGGTCTGTGCGTTGTGTGTCAGTCAGTCAGTCAGTCAGTGAATGAATGAGTCAGTTACGGAACTGTTTTATATATATAGACAAATGAAAATCTGCCTGAAAATCAGAAATATCTAAGCTTGATCCCTGAGACATTCAGTTGTAATTTTAAGTGAAAGAAAAATTGGTGAATCCAAGAAAGTGGGCAGAATAGTTGTCATATAGTTGCCCACCAACAAGATGATATGGACTTGAGGTTAGGGATCACACGGTCTGTGCAAAAATGTCGGAAAATGTGAGGCTTACTTCAAGGGCAGGGTTTGGTGGACAAACCGTACTGATTTCCAAAACTTTCCGGGGAAATTTAAAGTTCCATAAATAATTCCCAAGCTTGTCAGTTTGAAAGGGAAAAGTTTCTAAAAGTTAGAAAGCGTGGCAGAGTGGTAGTTGTAATTTGTTTTAGAAACAAATTGTATTCTTAACCCAGATATTTTCTATAACTACTCTTCCAGCTATTATTTTTTAAGCGAGTAGTGCTGAATCAGGAAGTCCATACCACTAACTTAATATTTTTAAGAAATGTTAAATATGTATCATAAATTACATCTGTTGTGATTCGGAGGCACACTATTCACGTATCCCGCCGTATCGCTGGCACGAAAGGCCATTTTAAGATAATTGCATATTTTATTCGTCCCACTTTAGAAAAACGCTAAGAAAAGGACTAAGAAAATTATGACAGAAAAGCCACCCCCGTGTCTTAGTTCTTCCAGAAATTCCGAGTATAAAAAACTGGAACGCTCCTGCTTCCAAAAAAGAAGAAAGAAAAGGTTAAGAAAAAGGGCGTTACCCCTGAGTTATACAGAAGCAGGAAATCTGCCCCTCTTTAATAAATTCCAACGCAAAGAATTTGTGAATTTGTTTTCAAACAGCCTCGGTGTAGTGATGCGACATCGATAACAAAACATCGATGTTTTGAAACATCGATATTCAATATAAAAATATCGATGCTAATAAAACATCGCCCAAAAACCATCGATGTTTTTAAACATCGATGTTTTAGAATATCGATTTTTTAAAACTGGTTTAGTAATCTCTAACATTAATGTTTCTTCCGTTAGTCGTGGGGGGAGGGGGTGATTTAATTTTACTCTCTGATTGGGCAGGCACAAATGACAAAAACTTGGTTGCTTTGGGCTACATCGATCACTCAAAATTCTCGTTGTAAATACCGCCATGTTTTGCTTTCAAATGTCCAGATAAATTCGTAGTATTGCCAGAAGTTTTGAGGGACTTACGGCAAATATTGCATTTCGCCAATTTGTCAGTGGTTTTGTAAAAATATTTCCAAACGGTACTTTTGGAAGGCATCTTACTAATAATATTAACGTCAACTTATATAAAACCAGAACAAAACAAAAACTTAGATGGATGCACTCGTGTATATACTATTTGTAAAATAAAACCCCATGGAAGGTTCTGGAGTGTCAGGAACATTCCAAGCGCTCTGATTGGTTCATTGGTTGTTAATTGCCATTTGTCTGTTTGCCAAGGAATCATTCCCCCTTTTGTATTCGTCCTTTTCAGAATTCAGACTTACATTTACTGAGTGTGAAAGTTATGCTACGTGGTAATTTTTTTTTATTACGGTACTTTTTCATTAAAAAAAAACATCGAGACAACGTAAAACATCGAGCACAAAACATCGATGTTAAAAAAACATCGGCTTCAATAAATCGATGTTTTGAAAACATCGACATCGATGTCGCATCCCTACCTCGGTGTAGTAAGACATAGGGCATTTACCCTTTCTGGCGTAAAATAGGAAATGCTGTAGGGGATTTATTGACCGAAGTATTTATTATTATTATTATTATTTATTTATTTATTTATTTATTTTTAAGTAGAGGCACTTGTCGTGAAACATTCGCCTATACTACGCCGCAGTTTACTGTCCATTTTATTATAGGGGCACCATATAGGCAGACAGCATTACCCTCTATGAAGAGACGACACAAACGGAGGTATTTTTCGAGGTGCGATGCCGGGATTCAATCCATGCACCCTCAGCACCGAAAACCAGCGCTCGGTACCACAGGGCCGCCACAAGTCCATGATTGAGGAAACAGAACATGCTTTACTTTAGCTAATTAATTATATATCTATTTTATTAATTTAAATATACATATGAGTAAATTACTATGTAGATTTTATTACTAATTTGCACAGGGTTACTTGGGCTTCTTTTTATGTATACATGTAGCATTTCGGGAAATGTAAAATATCGCCGTCAGCATTTCTGGAAATGGGAAAGTCAAACAATAGCCCATAATATTTCACAGTAATATACTTATTATATATATATATATATATATATATATATATTGCACACAATAGAATATATATATATATATATATATATATATATATATATATATATATATATATATATATATATATATATATATATAAATGGATGTATGTTTGTATGTGTATGTATGTTCCAGCCTCGCTCTGTAACGTCTGAAGCCATATGAACCAAACTTGGTACACATATCACTTACAATCTGGAAAGAAACACTGGGGCGGGGAAGACATCCCTAGCACACCTGGGGGGGGGGGCAGGGGGCAGGGGGGACATGCAAAAATAATCGAAAACGACTGATATTAGTGTCGAATCCATAGTTTTCAAGGTCGCTGTGATGAAATGGGGAAACTAAAAATGTTGCTTATAATCAAGTTTTGAGTTAAATTAATATTATAGTGAATTTGTAATTTTACTTTATAATTTGTATACTGTACATATACTTTTCAATACCTGTAAATAAAATTACTTAGATTTTACACTATAGGTAGAATTCATTCATTTTTCTGTCTAATAAAAAATTGGGATAAATATATACCCGGGCAAGGCCGGGTAAACAACTAGTCGTTTTATAAGTATATAAGTACCTTATGCGTCTTCCGTTAATACGTTCTACTCTTTTCTCGCTAAATTTAATTTCTCTGGAACCTTTTAATTAAAAATTACACTGGTTAACTTGAGTTATACTGTGCTGATACTTAAACTTAATAATTCCTTTTCTGAGTTTATTTTTACACTCTTTTGCTGAGGGCATCCCAAATGCAACAAGTAGTGTTCCCCCTGACCCGCCATTTAGATATAATTTCGATATAAGAATATGTTGAGTGAGATTCCCATTTCTCGACGTCATCCCTGGTAATTGCAAATGAAATGATAGATAAAAAAAATATCCCCATCTCAACACCCCTCTCCTAAAAAAAGATAAAAAAAATCGAAAAACAGTCATGAAAAGAAAGAAGAAAGCATTTCAGTTCTGCAAATATCCAAATTTTAGGGAGGCTTTTGCCTCTCTGATGAACCCTGCCAAATCTTAGATCGCAATTATTTGAAAAGGAAGTTAAATCGGCCCAAACAACATGGAATAATCTAAGTTTCACAAGAAATTTCAAATTACAGCTACAAACAATGGTAATGAACGATTTCGAAACTGTATATTTTCAACTTATTAAAAGTATTGTAATCGTATGACATCCATTTCTATTCCACTTCCATTTATCAAATGAAAAAAAAAAATCCAGTTTCAGAGGAGAAATTAATCCCCGTAGCATGCTTTAATGTGAATTTAATTTTCCTCTGAAAATTTATTAATTTGTAAAAATAATTAACATGCAATATGCTTCGATACTAGTTCTTTTACTGGTTTCCTTCCGTTACCTTTTACATAGAAATTGTTCTTATTTTCAATTTTTTCAATCTGTTAACTTAAATAACCTGTAAATGATTATCTGTCGAGAACGGGAATTAAATCCCGCCCTTAGACACAGAAGCCTGTATGCTTATCACTTGACCATACCGGCGAGAAGAAAAATATGAATTCCCCTCTCCCTTCCTTCTTTCAAGGAAAGAGAGGAGGGGAGTTCTTCCGTTTTAAAGAAAAGCTTAATTACTTTCAGTCACAGTTTCACAGTTAAGCAGCCAAGTAAGATACAGCTTGGCTTTTAAGTAAAATACAAATTAAATCTAAAACGATTGCATTAAAAGATTTATTTTTTTATTAAAAAAGAAGGAATTTTAACGCTTTTGAATCAACTTCATATAAATGTCCCCCCACCACCACCTAAAAAAAAATTCAGGTAGTCTTTTCTAACGAAACTACCACGGGTTATTAACGTAGGATTACTTATTGTTGCTTACCTCTTTTGTATGTATATATGTATTTATGTGTTATGTATATGTATATATATATATATATATATATATGTAATCAAAATTTTGATGCATGTAGGAGATTTTTTGTTTAACTGTTTACTGGTTGTTCAGGCGTATGTATGTGTTATTTACATATGTATCTATATATATGTACGTATATATATATATATATATATATATATATATATATATATATATATATATATATATATATATATATATACAGTCGAACCTCCATATATCGAAGTAGAAAATTCCGCGAAAAAAATTCGATATATAGAAATTTCGATATATAGAATTGAGCTTAATCTTATCATAATTCTCCTAAAAAAAAGAAAAAATTAAAGCTAATTTTCGAATACGAAACTCCATTTCTAATTTATATGTGAATCTCATTAAATGAAAGTTAATAACTAAAAAATGAATTAATATGAAAGATTTATTGATTACTACATATTTAAAAAAACAATAATGCAGACAGTGGTTACAATGATCACAGTTACATTCTTTAAAAAAAAACTGCGAATATCTTGGTGAACAGTTAGTTTTGCGGAAAGTTCAAAGAAATGTTCGTATCTATTCAGTCCACTAAAAACTTCATCAGGGACATTTTCCGCGAATTGAAGTCAACGACGTATTATTTCAAATGCCAAAAATTGGGAGATTTTATTCTAAAGTGGAATAAAATCTCCCAATTTGTCTTGAAAAAAAATTTCGATATATAGAGATTTTTTCGATATATAGAAACAGTTTTTCTATGTAATGAACATGGAGATTTGCTAAGAGTTCGATATACAGAAAATTTCGATATAGGGAAGTTCGATATATGGAGATTCGACTGTATATATATATATATATATATATATATATATATATATATATATATATATATATATATATATATATATATATATATATATATATATATGTATATATATATATATGTATATATATATTTATATCTATATCTATCTATCTATCTATCTATCTATCTATCTATCCATATATATATATATATATATATATATATATATATATATGTCAAAATTTTGATGCATCTTGGTGATTTTCTGTTTAACTGTTTACTGCTTGTTCAAGCGATAGACTGGGTTTGGCAAGCTGCCAAAATTATTACTCGCGAGGACAGATGGACGGACGGTTTTATCGTCTGAAATTTTCCATTCCGCAGGACCGTAATGGAGGAACGTAATCCTGTGTTAAAAAAAAACCCGAAAGATTCACATTTGTGTTGGAGATAAATCACCTGAAAACACACCAGACTCGCCCGATACTAAAATCCTACTCATATAGGCCCGTGAATCGGACATTTCGTAGTCCGTTGTCGCCAAGTCATTATTTCGATATAATAGTTTTAGGACCTTTTTTCCAAACTTGTCATAAATTGTTTTTTTATGTTGCAACTGGCGTATTTTATGGAGTTTTGAGGAGTCACTGGAGAGGGAAAAATTTTAAATTATGTGCATCTTTACTCTCTCAGATTATGATAATAACGAAATACCTCCTCAGTTTTTTTTACACTGTAGGCACTTACACTGAGTTCTTAGAGTGATCGTCTATGCACGTATTTTTTGGATACTTTATCAAAAAGCATCGCATAAGTGAGTCAACACTACTGCCTTTGAGGGGACAGCAGACCCGGAAGTCCAGGCCTTAGACGGGATTCGGACTTGAACCCACTTTGTGGAGGCTCAAGGCAATAACCGTTACAAGACGTGGGAGGTTACCTACTCAAATTTACTACGGTTAAATATATTGAGAGTAATTTGCTGCTGAATGCCTAATTCACCAACACGAATATCTCTAAGCAATTGCCTTCCATTAAGCATGTCTCTAAAAGGGTAAAGATATACAGCAACCTAAACAGGTCATCCAAAAGATCAGGCTATCGTTCGTTTGCATTTAAATTTTTGATCTTGTGATTTATTCACTCCTGTAAAACTTTCCGGGACATTCTCTCGACATGCTTTTTGGCACGACACGGAGAAGTCTTTCACGACATCTGAAGCGCATATTTTATTCGTCCCACTTTAATTTTAACCCCCGGCTAGCCGAGGTGGAAAATATGACCGGGAAATCTCCGTCATCCATTTATTCAAGAAAATCCAATTTATCACAAACTGGATCACTGAAGCGATTCCTGCTTGAAAACACTTCAAGAAAGAGGGCGTTACCATTTTTAATGTGCAGAAACGATCAAAAATTTTTGTGCCACGTTTTAATAAATTCCACGCGAATTAGGTCTTTTGAACTCACGCCCCGGAAGAATTCGCCCTTTTGCCATCAATTAGACAATAACCCCGCAAGAAAATTTCGGTGGAAGAACGTGGCCGAAGCTTATCTGGACGCGAAGAACAATGACCCAGTTTCGGAATATTTAATCAATAGTTTTTAATGAGTTCTTTTTACCGCTGCGACGGGCTGTCGCTCTTGCTTCATTGTATAAACCTGATAATCACGAGAATGAAGTGTACATATATTGCTCAAAAATTCATACCTTACACGCTATTGGGGAGCTTGTCCTCCTATTATCTAACAGTTGAGCAAAGGAATGCCGTGTTTGGGAAAACGTAAAATGAAATTTTCTTTCATCAGTACTGCACTATGTCAAATTAATGTTCACTAATGATGAGGAAGAATATTATGGTACTTTACTTCCGTGTTTTAGAGAGTAATTGGGAATGACAAGACATAATATAAAATACGTCAGACGCCTGAAAATACGTCAGAGGAATTTCGACTTTCGTGGGTTTAATAATCTCGGATTTTGATTATTTCCAAATTTGCCTCAAAAATTAAATAGGATATTTTTTTTCTTTTTAAGTTTTGCAACCTACTGCAATGATGACGTTGTTAAAATTTAAGTAAACAAAACTGTACTCAACAGTACTATATGGAACTTTTTACCCTTTTTTTATACTATGAACTTTGATAGTTTTGTTGCTATTTAAATACTATGCATTTATTGCATCCTATATAGTACGCGCACAGTATTTCTTTCTTTATGTATATTGGCTAGCTTTAATTATAGATACTGCACTTTTAAATACATTTGAAAGAAAACATACACTGTTGAATTAGTGGTATTGTTTTTACTTTCTAGGGGATACATATTTTGGGGGAAAGTAAAACATACTCTGTTGAAGTAGAGGTTCCGTTTTACTTTTTTTGGATGTGCAAAATATGGTCAATGGTATTTAGAATTAAAATTTAATGATCTACAAATATTCGCATTTTTATCCCATTTCCCCCCTCTTGCCTTCAACCTCCTCAAATATGGTAGGCTGTCTTTATACCTTCAACGTCAGATAAGAATTCTGTGCATTTGAAAGCTTCGTAATAGAAAAACTTTTATTCATTGCGTGTAAAGTTTTTGTAGATTTGCTCTGGGTCACCTTCTTAGTTTTGGAAAATACCCAGTATGAGAATCCGAGTATCAATGAAATAAAAATTTATTAAATATGTTCCCAGCAGTTTTTCGGTCTGCTCAACGAATGAGAGAGGAGAACATACAGATTCTTAAGAGAAAAACTGGTGAGAAATAAAGCCATGCTTCCTTCTTTTGATAGATCTTCAAAGGCAAATAGAATAACATAACTCACAAGCTCAAAGAGCGAATATGCGCAGGCATTCAGGGAGATTGTCTTTTTGAGCCTTTAAGTGTCTGATCTCTAAAAGAGAGAAGACAGTTCATGGTATTAAGATATCTTTCAAGCACTTCAGAATTCTTTGACTTTTTGGACTCTAAAGAGAAAGAAACTGGTCACTCCAAAATAACCTTCAAGTTTGCTTTCCTTCATCTTTGACTTTTCAGAATGCAAGAGGAAAGCAAAATCGCTGATGATTGTACTTTTGAACTTTTGACAGTCTGGACCCAAGAAAGAAATAAGTTAATCATTTTCAAATATATATCTTTGAATCTGGCATTTTGCCCTTCTGATTTTTTAAACGAAACTGAGAAATAGACTCTATCATGCTGAGATATCTTTGAAGCTTGCTTTTCAAAATCTTTCACTGTCAAAACCCAAGCGATGAAGAGGTTAATCAATTTAATGATATCCTTGAAGCTGGAACTTTACACTTTTGATTTTTCTGAACCAACAGAGAAAAAGATTCACCATGCTAAAATATCTATGAAGTTTGTTCTCCTGAATCTTTTATCCCCGGAATCCAAGAGGGAAATCGTTAATCACATAAAGCTAATGAAAGCATTTTAAAGTTAATAGATATATTAGAATAAAAACAAATGGAAAAAGCAAGCAAACCGAAAAGTAAACAATCGCTGCGCAGGAATCACAAACTGTTGTTAAGTTATTACAAATTTTTTGGCTCTTTAAAATTTTGTTATCCTCATCTTTACCATCTTACCAAACTCTTGTCATCTTTTGGCAGATTTGAGAAGGAAGCCAATACATCTTCCTCGATTCTGCTCAACAGACTATTGTTGACTTCCCCCCACCCCACATACACACACCTCCTCCAAGAAGAGCACAATTGCCGAAAAATGAAACAGGCAGAATTTAAATAACTATACATGTATATAATAGGGATCTCTCCAATTTTGCGTCGTTTACAAGCTGAATATCTCAAGAAATTAAGACCATAATTTATTTAAAAACGCCCCTCAATGCTTGGAGCAAATGGTATATTTTCCTATGACCTCAAAAGAAGAAAAATAGTTTTTTTCTGTTTTCTATTTTTTTATTGCTATTATTAGCTAATTTTTTTTCATTCGAACTCCGGATATTGGTCTGACAGCGTGTTTTTCACAACCTCACGATCAAAAACGCATGCTTCCGCGGAAATACCATATATATATACTTTTTTTTTCAATAAGCACATACATACACAATCTTCCGCCCCCTCACCGAACGCGTGACAGTTCGACAACAAGAGTGGAGTGGCTGATCCGGAACGAGTTTCAGGGCATCCTTCCTCCCTTTTCAAATCTGAATCCTCTCTCTCTCGTTTGTCAATTATGTTAAAAAAGAGAGAGAGAGAGAGAAGTGGTAAAGGGGGTGGGGGTGGGAGATGGGGGCTGTGAACACCGCGTTTTTTGTTCGTTCCCAAATTTCCGGTGGCACCGTATGATCCGCAATGACATCACTTTCGAATGTTCTCTGCTAAAAAAAGACACGATTCCATAACTGAGCACGCGAGGGAGGTATTTTGGTAAAGTCGCGGATATTAGAAAAAAATAACGCCGAGATTAAATCGGACAGCGTTGCAGAGTTTGTACTTTCTCCTTCAGAAGGAGGGTAAACACTTCAAAGTACTGACTACGGAGTAATAAGGACATTTCCAAAATTTTCATGGTTGCGAGCAAAACAAACGAACAAAGGCCTACAAATCACTGTATCCGCATCCACAAAAATCCTCTTTTTTCTCTTCAAAGATATTACATTTTTTTTTCTTTCACAAGAACTAATGTTTTTAGCTAAATTTACTTCACTATAAAAGAAGGAAGTTTTCAGGGTATATATTTTTTTTCTAAAAATTCAAATATATTAGAATTAATGAAACCCTTATTTATCAAATTCAACTGCGATACAAATTCCATATTACTTTAGTTTCTGAATATGCTGGTTTACAACGGAATTTCTTTCCACCCGGGCCTGAAATAACGTGATATCGAGCAATTATAGCATAATTTTGTTTCACAATCATGTGCATTCCCAGAAGTGTTTTTTTTTTTTTGGTGTGTGTGTGTGTGGGGGGGGGGGTCCACTGCCTCGCTCTCTGATGAAAATTTTAGCTATTCCCGTTTTCTACAATTTTAACAAAAATTTCACGTAAAAAATATTTTAAAATCTATGACTTTTAGTTCTTTTTAGTATTTTGTTATTGAAAATTGTGATTTTATGAAAACTATTCCGTTAATATTTAGTGTTTCTTAAAGATCAATACTGTTACATGTGCCTCTTGTACTGATATCCAACAACCAAAATTTAAAACATGTAATTAAAATTATTTATTTAACTACTAAACAAATTATTGAAATTAAAAACAAAAGGGGATTTTCATATGAAACATGAAAACGTTAGATACAAAATAAATACCTGTATCATTTTAATTTTTTTCTGAACACATTTTCAAATTTAAGGGGACAGTAAACCTTAGACTTGTGAAAAATGTCCGAAAATTGACTAAGATTTCATAATTTTAAACAAATTAGCCAATGAAGCAAATTTAAGGAAAATTTCTGGACTGTTAGATGAAACATAATATGTTGCAACAAAAATATCAGATTTATGTAAGTTATTTAAATTAATTAGAAAAACTTAATTAAGTAACATGTTGTTTTCGAATTTTCATAATTACCCTTTGTCACTGCGCGCATGATAACTGATGTTAATTTTAGTTTATTAACATGAAACACACTTTAATTTAAAGAAAACATTTAGCGTAACACATTGAAATAAATTTTTTAAATACCTTCAATTTTAATATTTATATTTAACAATTAGTTGAAAAATTCTCCTTTTATTACCTTCTCCTTTTATTACCTTAAGATAACTCTAAGCTTTTAGGTAATTTTATGTAGAAGGTTAACATTAACATGTGTAGAAAATTTCAAGCATTTATCTGGAATGGTTTTTGAGATATCATGCGCGCAAATTCAGAAAATCATGTTTTGAGATAAATGCATTTAAGGTTAAAATTTTGTATAAAATTCACAGTTTGGATGTTCACAATTATTTTAATATCTTATGCTGTAATTATCATACCACAAAAAGAGTGGTACCAAAATGTTCACAATAAATCTGGGTTTCGATTACTATAAAATACAAAAAAACGATTTTTTTTACTATTTTAAAGGTCCCCTTAAGGGGACACAGTACCCTAAAAATCGTCAAAATATCGATTTTTTTTTTATTTACTCAAATTATTGTCCCCACCTTTCTATATATGATCACCAAATTTCAAAGCTGTATCTTGAATACTTTAAAAGTTATTTAGATTTTTATAAGGTTGTGAGAAAATTAAAGGGACAAGTGACCATTTAAAGTGGGCGTGGCATTTTTTTTCCACTAGCCTAAAAACTCAAATTAATAATTAATTAACTATTTTTTTTGTTCACCAGAGCGAAAGAAGTAACCGTTAAAAGTAACTGTTTGGATTTTTTACACATGGTAATGGTAGTTCTGCACGTAGCTATTTATTTTCGGTTCAAAAATTGTAATCAGCTTTTTTTTTCTTCCTGAAGTGTATATTTTTAAGCTTTTGCTTGAACTTTACGCTATATTTCTATTCGTTATATTTGTTACCTATAAACCTGGGGATTTTAATTTAGTAAAATAAGTATGTTTTTAAAATTTTCTCAGAAAATGTGGTAGTAAATGGTATGTTTCATGAATAAAAATTACATCGATTTTTCTTATTTTTTTTAAAATTTTCATACTTTTACAACCCTAAAGGAAATTTTTTATGTTAAAACATGGTTGAAATGCTTTACATATGCATTACTTTGTACATCAAATCTAGTTCCACATTAATTTTATTCAAATTTCAGGTATGACTTTCTCAAGTAGCATGATTTATTTTTTCTTAATGGTATCTTTTCTTAACTGCCATATATTGAGAACGTTATAATTTTTTTAATAATTCAGATAGAGATATAAAAATTTTTATACATGTTCTTTATTATACGCTTAATGAAACTTCACATGGAATTAACATTAAGATTTATTTGTTGAATTTGAAAAAAATTTAAACCAAGAGCAGTTGCTGTCGACTCTATTTTCTACAATTCACTGACATGTTTTTAAAATTGCATAAAATATTTTATATTGAAGTTGGATGGATAAAATGTTTTATATATATATTATATTAATTGACTATTATAAATACCCACAAAATTTGTATATCATTTCATTTCAAGAGACTTTTTTTAACAAATGAAAACTTTAAATGGCTTTTTCTCCATGTTTGTTTTTTCTTGACATTCATGCAGTAAAAGTGCTAAAACTTTTTTTGTATTTAAGACACAAGTATTAAACTTTTTATACAGGTTTTCTATTATGTATAGCATAAAAATTCGCATGGAATTATGCAATAACATGCTTATTTCTCTTTTATATTCAAAAATATACAACAAAGTGCCAGTTTTCATCGTTTTTCACTGCAAATGATAGAAAAAAATTTATATAAAATGTAATTTTAAAAGTATCTAAAAAACCCATGCCAATTTTTATATAGTAGACATAAATACATTACCTATAAAAAATTGGAGCAAAAATATTAATATTTGAAAAAGTTATAAGGATTTTTAAAAATTGAAAAAAAAATTTAAAAATTCAAATTTTAATTAAATTTACTGTTAAAATAAATTTTACCTTTCAGAATATGTTTTAAAATGACTGCTAAAGTGCAATACAATTACAATGTTTATTGAAATACTTAAAATAAAAAAAATTTTTGACAGGGTACTGTGTCCCCTTAACTTTAAAATTTCTTGAAATTAATATCCTGCCCTTAAAAGGTATTATATTTGTACGAGTCATTTAGATCTTGAGGTACAAGCGAACTTATGATCATACAGGAAATATATTTAGAAACACATATGATCCCTTATATCAGTCCACCATATTTCTGTGCATCTTCAAGTCTAAATAAAAATCATTGCCTTAGAGCGAAACATAGACAGACGTCCTCATGCTTCTTCATATTCACAGATTAGCATTGTTAATGGGTAAAAGTATTGGTCATAGGAAGTTTGGGTAAAAATATTGGTCATAGGAAGTTTGGGTAAAAATATTGGTCATAGGAAGTTATTTTTATATTACGAAAATTAAGACATTTCTAAATTTGGGAATCTAGATTAACTCTTCAAAAAGGCAAATTTCATACCAACCTGCCTTAACTTAGCAAAATAATTCCATACAAAGAAAATTCAATTACATTATGGGAAAAATGTATAAAATATAGAACGAAAACTATGATTTTGAAGCAAAAGTAAGAGAAAGGATTTTCCTCTATTTGCAGTCTATAAAAAAAGTTACGGTACAGTTAATGAGCTGTATCAGTACAAATATAGATCCCAGTAGTCATCTTTTAATACACAAATTATATAAAAAGCAAATGCTTTCGATCTCATTAATCGGAATAACATAGATGGTAAATATACTAGAATGGAGTAATGGTCCCTTTGCGAATTTTTTTCTAGGGTTGACGTCACTTATTGCATATTATTCCCTGTGTGTGGCCATGGGAAATTTTCAACTTAAGCAATAAGGCACTGGCGTCCCTAAATTTACCTTTAACCTCCTTAAAACCCTTCAACTCCTTCTACCTAAATGGGTCCACAAATCTGAGTCTCTTTTTAATGCTTTACGAGACTTTGTAGGATTTATTAGTTTTTTAATACCATGAATTTTTTAAAGCACACACTTTTTTCCAGAGATAGATATCCCATATCAAAATAATATTAATCATATTTTTTTTCAGTGCTGCTGTCAGTTGTTTCTGACGGTAAGTACTTCTTGACATTGTCCCATTAAGATTCGCGAAGATTTTTTGGTTACTTTATTATGGGAGAACCCTATAGGTGATCCAGAATTGCTCCCTATGGGGAGAACGATAAAGCCTTATATGAGATTTGAACCCAAGCCCACTGCGTGGCAACTGAGAACGCTAACCAATATACTATGTGGGCGGCATCATCATAATAATAGTAATATAAGATAATGAATGAAAATTGCAGTTGTCACACGATCATAAATTCATGCTACATAAGGAATTAATTGCAGTGCATTTGTAATACCTCAGGAATAAATTTTTCTTGAAATACTACATCCTAAGCTATTAGTTCTTCATTTCATATCGATTTAAAATTAAAAAAATTAAAGTCTAATAGCCTATTAAGATCTAATTGGGATGCCAAAAATTTGTTTAAATATTATACAGATGGAGTATTTTTTTACATGTTCTATCTACTCTAAAATTAATTGAAAGGCTGATTATGCATATCGTTGATTTCGAAGTGAAAGTAGATTTTGCCACTCAATTAAAAGTAAATATTTACACCGGACTATATCAATACTTAATTTTCTTAATTGGAAGACATAAGTGTTATTCCTCAACGTTTTCAGTAAAAGATCAGATAAGTATCCATGTCATATATATTTTAATGCAGTACAATGGAACATAAACTTTTTCAATCACCATAGTTGCTTTTTATAAGCAGGAAACTACTAATACTAAACATAAAATTTATATAACTAAGCGCTTCTATTTTCTTTTTGATATAATATGATTATATCGAAAATTTTCAATATTTTTACAACAAATACACAAAAAGATATAATTTTATCTGTATATTATTACGCCTGTAATTAATTAGTTTGTACACAAAATAACATAACTCTATATAGCACTGGATGTAAATTTTATATAACTTTTTTTTTTGAAAGTAATGAGAATGTGTATATAACTATAATAACCAATTTTACTTTTTCAAACTATATCACTGAATCTAAATTTATTCATACATTTAGAGCGAACGAACGAACACACACACACACACACACATTGTGTGTGTATTTGCGTTTGTTTGTTTGTTTAGAAGCTGTGTATTCCTGTTATCCTTGTAAAAACTACAAGGAGTTTCAGTACAATTTGAGAGGATTTAAAATTTGTACAGATTTTCAGTGATAAATATTTAACCTAAACAATGAGCCAATTTTAAAAGTTTATACATATTGATTCAAACGCATTTGAAAATACCAATGCACACATTGGAAAGTTCAAGAAAAGGAATGGCTCCGAAAACTTTGATATGGAATAAAAACAAACTGTGGCTGTAAACACAACACTACAGGGGCAAAAAAAAATTAAAAAACAAAAATTCGAGTGTTTCTTTGCTTATATATATATATATATATATATATATATATATATATATACTAGCTGAAAATCCCGCACTTCGCTACGGAGTACATTCAAATTAAATACAACGGTCAATGTATGCTATTAATGCCAAAAAAAAAAATAAATATATATATATTTATAATAAATACGACGATCAATATATACAATTAATGTAGAAAAAAATATATTTATAAAAGAATCGTAAGGGATATTTTTATAGACAAAATAATGTCCAATCGTCTGCCGCATTAGCAAGAAAAAAATTTTTTTTTGTCTATTTAGTTGTTATGCACGTGACGATAAACTACCAGAAAAAGAAATCACGTGATCGGCATTTAATAAATTAAATTCTAAAAATTAATCTTTAAAAATTCCCCAAAAATCCGAAAATAGAGGTCAATATTCGAAAAAGATTTCATTTTAAAAGAATTTTTATGATCTTTCTCGTGATATAAATTTTATAACCCTCAAAGTATTATTTTAAATGCAAACTTAAAAAAAGTTACTAAAGCAGCTTAAAAATTTAATTTAAAAAATCTAAGAAGAATTTTTCAAAATCTCTCTTAGTGCACCCCTACACTATAAGAAGAATCGCCATGCAAAATGTCAGCCCCTTAGGTCCAGCGGTTTGGTCTGTGCGTTGTATGTCAGTCAGTGAGTCAGTTACGGAACTGTTTTATATATATAGATATGTGTGTATGTGTGTGTGAGAGAGAGAGTGTGTAGAGAGAGAGAGAGAGATGGATAAATAGACAGATTTCAGATTTCACAGTGAACTCTATGCTATTTCATTTCTACCAAATATCGTTTAGGGTTTGTTTTGGAATGAAGAAAGTATATATGTTAATAACTAGCCTCATCTGGCGCATTCCGATGATGATTAAATAGTAACTTGTCACTCTCAACCTCTCTTTCTAGCATCTAAGTCCTTATTACTCTTCCCTTAACTCTTAAAAATTCTACCTTACACACCTATAGTCACCGAAACCACCTTTAAGTTCGCTCGCTGTTTTCTCGTTACTTGTTAAATGTGCATGCATCATTCCTACTTTAGTATCTGTGTTTGCAGTGAAAAGAGTGTGAAGTCCAAAATCGTAGTTTTGAGAAAAACGGGATTGAAAAAAAATCGGCTTTTGTTAAGTCAGTTTTTTAAAGTTTAATTTTTAATTATTTTTTAAAAGTAAATTTTTCTAATTTTATTTTTGTCGAGTAAAGTGTGTTAGGTCCTTGATTGGGACATAACCCCTTTAACACTAACATGTTTGTGTTTTGTTTCACACACCCAAAATTTTCCCTGCTGCATAAAAATATTTAGGAGTGGAATCGGACTTAGCTTTCTGTACCCTGCAGTAGCCCTTGGTTTTTCAAACATGCCTGGTGTGATAACTCCTTTTAGCCCATTTTGGGTTTAACACCCTTTGCACAGCAAACACAGATATAATCTGTGTGTTTTCTTTTTATCCCTTCTTTTATTATATTGTTTTGTTGTATGGGAAACTATGTGTCATTTGCTATAACTTGATAGCTTTGGTTACTTTGGGGTCAAGGGACAATCACAAAAATTTTCTTCTTAAAGACGATTGCTTCATAGCTTTTCACCTATTCAGTCATGCGAAAGGTTTTACGAGAACTTTCTACCTAAGAGACACTTGTATTTAAAAAAAGGTCTGTTAAGTATGCAAAGTGACTTAGTAACGTGTCTAGTAGTAACATAATTACTATTTACTTTACAAACTTAGCATAGGTATATGCGACACTAGTTAATTTTGGAGTTAATTGTTGCCTAAGTTCATTAAACTACCACAAGAAGCACCAGGTACTATTCAGTCATACGAAAGGTTTTACGAGAACTTTCTCCCTAAGAGATACTTGTATTTTTAAAAAAAGTCTGTTAAGTATGTAAAGGGACTTAGTAACTTGTCTATTAGTAACAGCATTACTATTTACTCTTCAAACTTAGCATAGGTTCATGCGACACTAGTTAATTTTGGATTTAATAGTTGCTCAAGTTCACTAAACTACCACAAAAAGTAACAGTAGTAAACTTAACTACGGCATAGAAATCCTGTTACCCTGTAGATAAATGGCTAGCTTTAAAGTAGACCCTATCTAATTATTGACTGCTGAAGCCAATCGACGAGGGTTATTGGCCGCCGAACCTTCCCAGCTCTCATATGTTTACTTTCACTTATCCTCTCCGTTGAGCGTATGCTGGAACGGTAAACACGGTGGTCAGCGAGAGAGAGGGAGTGCTTACCTCGGGCGGTCAGCGCTATCACGGCGGAGAAGAGCAGCAGGCGCACGTGTGCGTACGTCCCCATGGCAACGGGCCGTCAACTGTCCGAGGTCCCGATCCGGGACTGGCCACTCCATGTCCCCATCGGAGGTCCAGGATCAGTTGAGCGTTGAGCTGCTTCCCCGGACACTGTAGGATCGGCTTCCCATCGCCACAGGTGCCATTGTTGTGGAGCCGCCGGCCGAAAGCCTGTTTTTGTGGCACGCGTCGCGCTCCGAGAACCGGCGCGCCAAGCGTCGCCAAGGAACCGTCGCCAAAGCGCTGATCGATTGGCACGCTTCGGAGAAGTATCGATTCCGGTCTAGTTTTCGCGGAGTTTTGACAGTTTGGGCAGTGCGATGATGAGAAAATCTAGTAGTTGAATAATTCATGCCCCAACCAATAATGGATTGTGGGTAATTGATTTGATGGACGAATACTACTGGTTCATAAAATATGTAAGATTATTTTAGCAGATTTTTCAAACATTTGTCTCTGGTTTTTCTGAAGAGAGCTTCCCCAATTCCCCTCGATGCGTTTTCAATGCTATGTTTGAGGGAAAATTACCAACATTCTTTGGCAATCGTTTTTTATTTATAGATAGATATAGTATAAGGCATAATTTTACACATTTTCTATATCTTACGCGACTGGAGTCCTATTAAAGTATGTTTTACATGTAGTGCTTACAAAAACTTGCTGAAACTGGAAAATTTTACGTAGAGAAACTTTTTTCATGTCCAATGATGCATATGGGAAGGTTTTTACTGTTTTAATATATGTTATTTTCCTCCTTCATTCATGAAAGTATTCAATGTCAGTCTGCAAATGTAGTTGCGGGTCATGTATAGCAAAGCGCATTATTTGACTGGAGAAAGAAAATAAACTAAGTCACGCGTAATTACCCCTGTAAAAGCTTTTGTTTCGTCACTACCTTAACAACCCTCCCTTTAAATTTACCCCATTTTATTTATTTATTTATTTATTTTTATTATTATTATTTTTTTTTTTTTTGGGGGGGGGGTCGTAGAAATTTAATGTTGTAAAGAAACAGTGTTAGAGTCAAGCTAAAAATTAACAACTGACGACAGTTGTGCAAGAAACAATAAAATATGGTAACGAAATCCCGATAACTATAACTTCGAACTTTTTATAACTCGGGGAAAGCAAGGAAAATTATATCCCCTTTACAAAAAATAATGCAATAACTTTCCATACCGCTAAATTTATATCTAATTAATTCGAGTCTTTTTAACTATGAAGATTAATTGGTTCACAGCATCACTTTGCAGTTTCTTTACATAAAACTAATGAAATCTATACGTACGGAAAACTTTTTCTTACTAAATGAGGTCTGCAATATGAATTCAGGTTTATCTCCTTGACGCTCATTTTATAAATTGGGGTTTAATTCTAAGCCAATGGAGCATGATATCTGATAGAATGATAGCTCCGAGGAAAAAGTGGTGATCTGTTCAGCTATTTTTACGCACTACGACGTTTAATTCGATGTATCTTGCATCGACCCAACTTTTTGTGATGGAAGGTACATCTAAAATTTCATTTAAAAAAATAAAAAACAGTATGGGAAAGCTGAATAGAGTATTTTTTAAAAACATTCCCCACCGAGTTTTATGTTTGAAGCAAGTAAAATTTATCCTTGGAACTGAAGAAAATTTGTATTGGACTGAATATGGCTCTTGGAGATGAAATCATACCTATATATGTATTGAATTTCTTGAGGATCTATTATTTTTTATTTAAGTATTAAATAAAATAATAAAGAAGAATACGGAAAATTCTTTATGGAAATGGACATAAATATAGTGTATAGAATTAATAACATATATAATATCTTCACCCAAACATCTGTGTATCTGTTTTTCATAAGAAAAATGTGTTTGTTTGTTTACGGCCTCCCATGAAAATTATGACATTATGTAATGTTCGTATGAGTTGGAATAAGAACTGGAGAGTGGCTTCTAGAGTACACATAAATTGAAAACTAAAGCCGGTTGAAAACAAATAAGAACACGTCAAGCCTTCAAAATTCTTCAGGACTGTATATAAGACAGCAGCTATCATAAAAGGTAACATAAACGGAATGACTGAAGGCAGCTTGAAAAACCTTGTTTGTTCTCGAACATGCCTTGCTTTAGAAATCTGGGTAAGGTTGTCCGACTCTGAGAGTTGGAACGCAGTCGAATAGTTGGACTGAGAAAAGCTATTTATTATTCACAAAATTTCTGTTCATCTTGGAAAGAATAGTGATGAAACCATAAAGTTAACTGATAGAAGTTGGCGATCACAAGATACATCCTTATGATACAAAAAAAGACCCCGACATATGCTGAATATTGTCTGTTTTGTTTAGGGCTGGTTGACAAACCTGATATTTTTACGTTCTCAGTCTTGAGAACCCACGTGTCTGAAGCACGAGTGAGTGAAAAAAAAAAGCTGTAAAAAATACCAAGTAAGTTATTTTTGTTGAATACCCACATCAAAATCACATAAAAAAACTTAATTCGATATAGACATAGCGAATTACAATACTCAGGAAACTGTCAGATTAAGTAAAAGAGCTAAAATAGGGTGGCCCGTGGAATTAGATCAGATAAATGGAACGCGGTTTCTTTGCTTCCCTCGGTAAAACGGTTGACTCCATTGCCGATTTATAAGCCCTGAAGAGTCGAGGGTATATGATGAGTGTTTTTGAGACGCGTTTGTTTGCTATTTTCAGATAAATCTTGCTCTGTGGTCTTCACAAGAAAAATGTATCCCCTATTAGGAAGATATTATCTAAAACTTCATACATGGTAAGCCAGATGATGCCCAAATGCAGACTTTGTCTATGGGACAAAAATCTGCAGATTCGAATACCATGGTCGGCACGAATGTTTGTAGCCCTTAGGAATCGGCTTTAAACTGTAGTTTCAGGTCAAATTAGTCCCTAGCGCTACTTACCAACCACATTTCAAAGATAAATCCGTCGTGCTTTTCTGTCTTGGTTCGCTAAGTTCATAGAGCAAGCCTGATATCCTTGTTGTACTGGCAAATTACGGATCTCCACTGGCAGTCTCAGATATTTGGGCTGTGTGTAGAGGCTCAGTTGGGGATTAATTAACTCTGCTCTATTGTCCTTATGGAGTTAGAAGATCTGATTTTCTAGCGTGTTACACCACTAAAAAAACCTCACACATCCTTATCCTTTACACTTAATTTGTGTTTTTTTTAATCTTATCGTCTACCTATGATAAGTTCATACATAATCTTAAGAGGAATACTTTTTCCTATAAGCTCGTAACATTGATTATGAACAAAACAGATGCGCGGTATTAGCATGCGTACTTGCTGAATAGGCACGTGTGTAGGAGAAAAAACGCACAATAGACAAAGCAAGCAAAAATAAAAAGGTGAAATGAGAAAGCGGTTTTTCGAAACGCTTTTAACCTTACATGACACCTTAATTATTTCTTTAAATTTCACGTTATTAACTAACTCATGGCACAACAGTCCGAATTGCTTTACAGTATTGTGGACCAAGGCCAGCGTTGCCCATCTCCGCTTTCATGACCGTGGGCTTGGGGTGCCATAGAGCATATGTCTCGGTTAGGTGGTCAAGCTGAAGCGGGACCCCCAGAGTTAGTTCCCAAGCACGTTTGGTCCTCATTTTATCGACCCACTCAAGGGATGAAAGGCATGAGTCGACCTTGCCCAGTCGCAGGGTCGAACCCTGGACCTGTGGTGTGGCAGCTTGACGCTTTTAGCCACTTCACGCCATTAACACTTACATTAAATATTTACAATTTCAAACTGTTACAGCTAAAATGTTGTAAAATACGGCAAAAATGCTGTGAAATAAACATTCATGCGTAAGATAAATTGAATAAAAGAACCAACGGCAAAGATTATGACACTTCTCAAAGAGAGAGACGCTCAAATTTTTGTCGCCATATATTGTTGAAGAGTCCATCCATCTTTCTTGGGGAAAAAAATGCTGAGTGCTTTCACCTCAAATGGTAATTTTGTAAATATCCACTAAACTGGGATTTTAGCTTT
This sequence comes from Dolomedes plantarius, assembly GCA_907164885.2. NCBI lineage: Eukaryota > Metazoa > Arthropoda > Arachnida > Araneae > Dolomedidae > Dolomedes > Dolomedes plantarius. Next base: position 101,298,900 of record OU015500.1, read on the forward strand.
ATTGGGAATTTTAAAAATACACCTCCTTTCCAATGCAAAGGAAAAGATTCTCTCAAAACTGTACAGTTTTCAGGAATTTTAGTAGTCTTTTTATCGAATATCAAAATGCTTGTCACGTTCACAAAGAGGAGGTGAAAGAAAGGACGCGAACTTTTGGTTCCTGATTCTGCGGGTTTCGTTCGAGTTCCGCAGTTGGATTGTGCGTTTGTGAGCAGTTTGGATTTGGCTTTCGTATTGGTATAATGAACTGTTGTGTAAAAATAGATAATCCGTAGTGCTTTAAAAACTGATCCATACCAACTTCGGGAAGTAGGATATATATAAAATAACTCAATTAGCCATCTTCTACGGGCCATAATTAAAAAAAAATTAACAATATAACAACAATTAGAGTGCTAAAATGTTTATTTAAATCTTGACATTCAATTGTGTTAATTGTAGGCTTTCAGTGATTCGGATTTATTGCGTGGCATTTCAGTGTTACATGTATTAACCCCTATCTTCAGACGCTGCCCATTTGGGCTGGAAAAAAAAAATGGGAAAAATGTTCGACATTACGCTGCTTTATAAATGTATCAATGTAGGTCATTGATCTACATTCATTTTTTTTCTCTTCTCCGAAACGTAAAGGAGTATGGTGTACATCCATTCATGAGAGGGAAATCAATCGATAACTGAAATGAAATCTAAGACAGTGAAATAAATCTAAGTCGTGTTCCATATAATATCCTGTATTTGTAGAAGGAAAATATGACATTGCCCTGGATTGTGTGTGGAATATCTGGTCAATTAATATTGTATGTAAATGAGTCTGAATGAGGCTGCTTTCTTTAGCGTTAGAAAATGCTATAATGGTCTATGTTAATAACACTTACAGCAATTAATAACACTCCTAAATTTTTGTATTCTGCGAAGATTTTAATGAATCTGTCTCTTCCTCTGACAACTTGAGTAAATTGTAAATTTAGAAATCATGGTAGAAATTAATATTTTCAAGTTTTACTTTCAAATTGTGATTTTCTTTTGTTGTTGTCAAAAAGTGTTTTCGTTAGACAGATTTTGTTTATGTGGGTTTGTGTATGTGTTAAAAATAGCTAATATGATGGATTTTGCCCATTTTTTTTTCAAGTTGCACTGAATATCCGATTTTCCGAATCGGATTATCAATGAATAGCAACAATAAATTAGAATTAAACACAATTCTTAATGAATGTCAGCGTAAGAAAATAATGCATCTTACTTATAAAATAATATAACAGACTTTTTTTTAAATAAAAACAAAATTTGTGCACTTTTTATGTCAGTTGAAGTTGATCATTTTAATTCAAAATATGTAGTTCGTTTAAAATCGCAGAAACGTTCATTTTTAATATATACAGTGTCATATATATATATATATATATATATTTTTTTTTTTTTCATATATATATATATTTATATATATATATATATATATATATATATATATATATATATATATATAAAAATAAATACATATATATATATATATATATATATATATATATATGTATTTATTTTTATATATATATTTATATATATATATATATATATATATATATATATATTTATATATTTATATTTATTTATATATATATATATATATATATATATATATATATATATATATATATATATTTATATATATATATATATATTTATATATATATATATATATACATATATATATATATATATATATATATATATATATACATATATATATATATATATATATATATATATATATACATACATATACATATATATATATATATACATACATATACATATATATATATATATATATATATATATATATATATATATATATATATATATATATATCTATACTTATATATAAAGAGAGAGAGCGATTTTATACGTGGAGGGTAATCTCCGGAACCACTGCACCTATTTGAAAAATTCTTTCACTGTTTGAAAGGTACATTATTCCAGATGGACATAGGCTATATATTATGAATATCTGATCAGTAGAAATAAAGTTAGGGGGGATACTCTAGATTTGTGTGCACGGCCGCCATCTTGGATTTTTCCGCCAGGGTTTGGCGCATTTCGCATGGCGATAATTATTGCGTTCTGGTAAAAATAACCCAATGTCAAATTCTCTAATTTTAAGATCAAACAGTTATTTCTGATGTGGTCTTTTAATTACAGTATAATAATTTTAGGTCAGATCTTGGCCTTGACCTGGAAATCTGAGTCAAATTGACTATACTCAAAAGAGTAAATTATTTTTAAAACTAAGAGTCTTTTTGTTGAAAATTTTTGAATCCATTATCAGTTTTTCGTTAACTTATTAAATTTAAGTTGCTTTTAATTTTGCTTATCGATTGTCAATTAGTATACTATAATGATACACCATTTCATTTATTTGAAGTAAAAATTATCTGCCATCATTTTTTCGTAAAATGTAAAATACAGTATACATTTTAAATACAATATATTTTAAAATATTTTATAATTCCAAGTTGTAGTGGATTACAAATAAATTTAAATAACTGAAGTTCAACTTCTCTCTCCCGAGGAACCTAAATTAAAAAGTTAGTTAAGGTTAAGTTATTGGTTTAGGAAAAGGTTTTTTTTTCTTATTTCCAACACAGCAGGATAAATGGTCAAATAATCCTTGTCCCGATTTTATTGTATGCACCAAATATTTGGTTAAGGTCAAATCTGAAGTAAAATTTCATTACCACAATGCCCTAACCAAAAAAAAAAAAGAGGATCTGGTTACTCACCATAAATTTATGGGTTCATAATTATTTTACATTTTTCAAAGCTGAATTTTAGATAATTTTTAAATTGCAAGTTATTTAGGTGGTACGAAAATGCTGTATTTTTTTCTAATTAACAATATATTGCATAATATTTTGGTGATTCATTGCTATTAGTCAAAGAGTTAGGGCAAACTGAATAGATGGCATTGAAATTTTATCTGTAAGTAAAATTCATTTGACCAAATTTTTCATATGGATCATAATTTGAAAAGGTAGTTTTTAATTAAAAATGACAAAAAAAATCTCAGTCCAACGATTAAATGATTTTTCAAAAATATTTCTAAGTTTCACAATTTAAAAAGGTCGTTTTTATTAAAAAAGCTAAAAGAAAAAAACCCAAAATTTCCAATATTTGAGAATGATTTTTTCAAAAAAGTGGTTTTTATCAAAAACCCAAAAATAAATCTAAGTCCAACGTTTAAATGATTTTTCAAAATTTTTTCTAAGTTTCATAATTTAAACAGGTGGTTTTTATTAAAAAAGCTAAAATTTCAAAGTCCAGCGTTTTGAAAACACATTGGCGAGAAATTTTCCACTCCTCAAAACACGGTAAAATCGCTAAGTTGGCGCAAAAATATCCAAGATGGCGGCCGTGCACACAATTATTAAGTAACGTAATATTAATTTGAATATTATTTTAGGTGCTTAAAATAATTAAAAAAACATTCTTTACTTAAAATCCTTTTTTTATTTTTGCATTTTTATTTCATATCTTACTCTAATTTTGCGATACCAATGTGTATCTATACTTCTATAATCTATACTTATATATAAAGAGAGAGAGAGCGATTTTGTACGTGGAGGGTAATCTCCGGAACCACTGCACCTATTTGAAAAATTCTTTCACTGTTTGAAAGGTACATTATTTCAGATGGACATAGGCTATATATTATGTATACCTGATCAGTAGAAATAAAGTTAGGGGCTTAATCCTAACAATCTCCATTGTTACCGCTACTGTCCTCTACCGCTTTTTGTACCAAACACTTCAACGATCTTTGGCGTGGTGCTATCTCGGTGGGCTTCTGTTCTGACGTTAGCGGTTCGAAACTACCCGTTCTCCTGCACGCTCTTTTCTTTTAAAAAATTAACGTTAAAATTTAACTAACGTAATATTAATTTGAATATTATTTTAAGAATATAATTTAAAAAAAAATTGAATATTTAAAAAAAAAAACATTCTTTACTTAAAATCCTTTTTTTATTTTTGTATTTTTATTTCATCTCTTAACCTCTTTCTATTAATTTGAATACTATTTTAGGTGCTTAAAATAATTAAAAAAGCATTCTTTTCTTAAAATCCTTTTTTTATTTTTGAATAAAACTACGGTCTCAAGCACACCTCTTTATTTTAAAAAATTAACTTCAATTAATAACTAACGTAATATTAATTTGAATACTATTTTAGGTGCTTAAAATAATTTTAAAAACATTCTTTCTTTACTTAAAATCCTTTTTTTATTTTTGTACTAGCGGCCCGTCCCGACTTTGTCCGGGTTGAACAATTATCTATCTTAAGTAGATATTAGGCAGGTATAACTTATTTTAAAACTTCTTGGTGTACCACATTTTTCGTTTTTCTGAGGTTTTAAAATAAATTGATTCTCCGTATTTCCTGACCTAGAGAGTTCAACATATAATTAATTGTCCATGAGTAAAGCAAAATATTGTCCATGATATCGCAAAATAAATTCACTCCTATCGTTTTAAACGTATTTGTTGTTTTTACATATCACTTATTCATGTCTCATTTGGCAACAAATATCAATGTCTCTTTATAATATTAATAGATGTATCGTTTTATAATCTGGCGTAATTTTCACCAAAGTTTTCATTCACTTTTTAATTTTCACGTGAAAATACTTTTGTTGTTAGAAAGGAAATATTATTTTCGCTGTCTTAGAATTGGCAACAATAGTTAAAAAGATCGTCTCGGAATATGAGATAAATGTTTACAAGTTAGTTCGTTTCAAACGTATTTGTTCTTGTACATTTTACTTACTCATGTAACATTTGGCGTTAATTTAGATATTCATTTTTCAAATTTGATTGATCAAAACTTTGGTTAGATATATTAAAAATAGATAATCTAGACTGCATTTGAAAGTTTTTTTTTGTAAATATTTAGTGATGGATACATACCTAGGTACATACCAACATTTCTGAAAATAATACAGGCACGGAGGTCGGAAATCTTCCTCGAAACGAAATCCACCATGCCTAAAAGAAAATCTAAACTTTCTAGAAATACCTCAAATGCTAGGTCTGAAAAAAGGAGACGTCAAATAGCAAGATCCCAAAGATCCCAAGATCCCAAGAACCCAACAGCAAAATGTTCAGGTTGTACATGAAATTCGATCTGCTTTCCAATACAATCCAGATAATAACTACAGTGAACACAAAGATATCCAAATTGGAAACATGAACAAAGTTTGTAATAAATGCAAAGCCAAGAAATGGAAGGACGAAGCTCAAGGACTTTGTTGCGCTGAGGGAAAAGTACATTTAATAGATATTCCTGAGCCGCCTCAACTAATCAAAGATCTCATAATGGGAAATCATCCACTTTCGACACATTTCTTAAATAATACAAGACGTTACAATACCATTTTTCAAATGACTTCCTTCGGGGCGAATGAAGTCAGGGAAGGTAATTTTATGCCCACCTTTAAAGTTCGTGGACAAATTTACCACTTAATTGGCAGTCCACTTCCACCCGAAGGCAATAATGCACAATTCTTACAAATATATTTCCTGTCTGAACAAAATCAAGTAAACGCACGATCACGCATGGTACCTAATTTAAACGCAGAGCTTATAGCACAGCTTCAGCAAACTTTACACGAAAATAACAGTTACATTCAATCCATTAAGTACAACTTGGAAAAGAATATAGATTCAGAAGAATTACAACTAATTATCTACGCAGATCGTCGTCCAGCTAATACACATAGAGGGAGGTATAATGCTCCTACCACTGATGAAGTTGCTGTTCTTTTAGTGAACGAAGACAAAGGACCAAGAGACATAATTTTACAGGGTCGGGATGGACAATTACGTAGGGTTTCAGAATTGCATAGATCCTATGACCCTTTACAATACCCCCTTCTTTTCCCAAGAGGTGAAGATGGCTATTGTCTGAATATACCACAAGAAAATTCTGCACGTAATAAGACTGTCACATGCATGCAGTTTTATGCGTATATGCTTATGATTAGAGCAGACAGTTTGAATACGTTACATCATTTCAGGAATCTATTTAACCAATATATTGTTGATATGATATCTAAGATAATTACTGAACGACTTGATTTTATCCGCAGGAATCAAACAAAACTTAGAGCTGAAAACTACATCCATCTAAGAGATTCTGTAAATCAAGATCAGAACGTGAAAGCACAAAATATTGGTCAACACATAATATTACCCTCAACATTCACAGGTTCTCCCAGGTACATGCACGAAAAGACGCAAGATGCAATGTCATACGTCCGAAACTTTGGCAGACCTGACTTGTTTATAACGTTCACGTGTAATCCCGAATGGCTTGAAATTAAAAGGGAATTATTCCCCGGACAAAGATCCTACGATAGGCATGACATTCGTTTTTTGACGTGTGTTTAATGTAAAGGTAAAAAAACTTATGACACTTTTAACGAAAAATGCCATTTTTGGTACCACAAAAGCTTACGTATTTAGCATTGAATGGCAGAAGAGAGGATTACCGGTACTTACGGAAAATCCAGTCGACCATTTTCGCCAAATGAAGGCAATGGCGCCAAGAGGCGATTTTTAGCCAATAATGGTAAAATGTACCACACGTAATTCAAAGATACCTTGATAAAAGTTTCTTGCTCTAGCAGTAAAGCAGTCGCTGTTTTAAGATTTATTGTAGCTCTGCGTTGTAAAAAAATATATAAAATTTGGTATTTACCAACTACAGAAGAAGAAGCAGTAGAATTCTTTCAAAGGTATGGAATCTTACCGCAATCCAAAAACGCGTTAATGGTCACGATATGGCGCTTTATTTAAAAACACAAATTCAATGGCGTTGTAATATTAAGAGTTGTCAGAAGCGAATATCCATTCGGAAAGAGACATGAGTTCAACCCTTTGATTTGTGACTGCACTAAGATTTATTTACAGCTGGCGCAGAGAATTGACTACTATTGAATGGGGAAACGAAGAATTAGAGTTGAGTGACAAGACTGTTATTGATTGGAATAATTACTTATGAGAAGTTGGTACACACAGTCTTTTAAGAAGGCCAAAGAAAAAATCGGAGGGGACAACCTCATTGTCGAAATTGATGAGAGCCTTTTCTCAAAACGTAAAAACCATGCAGAGAATAACCCTCGAGCATTGGTTGTTTGGAGAGATTTTCAAGGAGACCAACGAGTGTTTTAACGTAAAATTCCCAGATAGGATGGCGATAACCTTATTCAAACGATAAAAAATAACATCGAAAAAGGTTCTACAATAGACTCGGACTCATGGAAAGCTTATAAAACCGACGAAATAAGAGCTGCTAATTTCGGACATTTCAAAGTTAATCATAAGTATAACTTTGTAGATCCGGATACCGGCGTAAATACACAAAACATTGAGTGATTGTGGGGTTCGGCCAAGTGTCGGAACAAAAGACAACGTGAGACAGCGCGATACCACTTATACTCTTGTATGGCTGAATTCATGTGGCATCGTCTTCACAAAGAAGACATATTTGTTTCTATTTAGCGCGCAATTGTAGATTTTATGCCGCCAAAATGATTGGCAGCTGAAGCGACTGGGAAGTTTGGCGGATTTGCGCCAACTTTTATGGTCGACTGAATTTTCCGTAAGTACCGGATTACCTCACGTACATATTTTGTTATGGCTTGAAACCAAAATAAAAACCCGACGAGGTCGATAACATAATATCAGCCGAGCTTCCAGATCCCCAACGGGATCCCTTATTATTTGATATTGTGGTTAAAAACATGATCCATGGCCCATGTGGGGAATATAACATAAATTCTCCTTGCATGACCAATGGAATCTGCAGTAAGAAATACCCACGGAAACTTATAGCTGAGACGGAAACAGGGGTGAACGGATATCCAGTTTATCGTCGAAGAAGCCCTGAAGATGGTGGCAATACTGTGACAATGACAGTTAGAGGAGAGGAGGTCACTGTTAATAATAAATGGGTTGTTCCATATTCCCCTGTACTGTGCAGAAGCTTTAATTCCCACATCAATGTTGAATACTGTCAATCAGTTCAAGCGATTAAATATATCTGCAAATATATCAACAAAGGATCCGATCAGGCCACTGTCTCTGTTGAAAACAAACAAAATGAGATCGAAACATATTTAAATGGCCGTTATATTAGCACATCGGAAGCTGTTTGGATAATTCTCGAGTTTCACATTCATGAGAGGCATCCAACAGTAACCCATTTAGCGGTGCACCTAGAAAATGGCCAGAGAGTGTATTTTACAGAAAACAATCTCCAACAAAGAATTGAAAGCCCTCCTGCAACAACACTTACGGCGTTCTATGATTTATGTAGCACAGACGATTTTGCGAAGACTTTGTTATACCACGAAGTTCCTCAGTACTACACATGGGCAAATAACAAGTTTTCGCGAAGAAAACGAGGACAAGAGGTCGAAGGGCATCCCGGAATTAGGAAAGACTCTGCTCTTGGTAGAATGTACAGTATTCATCCTAGCCAATCTGAATGCTTTCATTTAAGGATTCTTTTACAACATATTCGCGGTCCAACATCTTTCCAAAGTCTTTTGTCAGTTAATGGACAGGTCATGCCAACCTATCAAGCAGCCTGTAAAGAACTCTGTCTTATTGAGGACGACGAACATTGGAAGTATATCTTAGCTGATGCTGTACTTTCGGATTCGGCTCCTAAACTGAGAGAATTGTTTGTGACAATTTTGTTATTTTGTCAACCTTCAGATCCCATTGCTTTATGGCAAACATTTAAAAAAGATCTCTGTGAAGACATATTGCATCGAGCGCGCCAGCAGAATAATGATGACTGTATGCCATTATCAAATGATATCATAAACCAAGGTCTCATTCAAATAGAAGACAAAATTTATCTATTAAGCGAAAAGTCATTAGGAGACTTTGGCCTGCCGTCACCACAGAGAATCAACAAAAGCAATTCTGTAAGGACAACATTGGTACATGATTGCAACCAACTGAGTGAGTACGTTTCTAATCACGTACCAAATTTAGTACCCGATCAGCGACTCGCCTTTGACGCCATAGTGAATAGCGTTGAAAACAATGAATGTAAATTATTGTTTATCGATGCACCCGGTGGAACCGGAAAAACTTACTTGATAAATTTAATACTGGCCAAAATTCGATCAACAGGAAGACTGGCTCTTGCGGTGGCTTCCTCTGGAATTGCCGCGACTTTACTTAGTGGTGGAAAAACTGCCCATTCAACATTTAAACTGACTTTGAATGTCTCCCTCCAGAAAGAATCCGTATGTTCCATAAGAAAAAACGGGCCGTTGGGCCAACTTCTTCAACAGGTCTGTCTCATAATGTGGGACGAATGTACGATGAGTCACCGCTCACATATAGAAGCCGTAAACAGAACTCTAAAAGATCTAAGAAGTTCAGACAAAATTATGGGAGGCGTCACCTTCGTATTTACCGGTGACTTTCGTCAAACTCTTCCTGTGGTGCCTAGAGGAACGCGTGCAGATATACTTAAAGCCTGCTTAAAGTCGTCTCCTTTAAGGAGCTCTGTACAATCAATCACATTAAGAACAAACATGAGAGCCCACTTAGGAGGTGGTGATAGGCATTTCTCGAGTCTTCTATTACAAGTAGGTGACGGGAAAATACCTGAACAAGATGGCCTTATCAAAATTGATGAGTTAGGAAAGTCTGTCTCAAATCTAAATGATTTGATCTTAAATGTGTACCCAGAAATTGAGAATCTTTGTCAAAAAGATTACACGTGGATGTGCGAGAGGGCGATAGTTTTGCCAAGAAATTTTTCTGTTGATCATATCAATGACCAAATATTAATAAGAATACCAGGTGATAAAAAAATATATAAATCCATTGATACCGTATTAGATACAGAGGACGCTGTACATTATCCACAGGAATTCCTTAATTCCCTTAACCCTTCAGGACTCCCCCCTCATACACTAAATATTAAAGTCGGCATTCCAATAATTTTATTGCGAAACCTAAATCCACCTAATCTGTGCAATGGAACTAGACTCCGAGTGAAATCGCTACGAAATAATGTGATTGAAAGTATTATTCTTACAGGACCAGCGGCAGGTCAGTTGGCTCATATTCCCCGCATTCCCATGATCCCTACAGATTTACCTTTCCAATTTAAGCGATTACAGTTTCCAATAAAAATTTCTTTTGCCATTACCATCAACAAATCCCAAGGTCAAACATAAAAATATATTGGACTTACGGGAAGATTGCTTTAATCATGGACAATTATATGTTGGTCTCTCTAGGTCAGGAAATGCGGAGAATCAATTTATTTTAAAACCTCAGAAAAACGAAACAAAAAATGTGGTATACCATGAAGTTTTAAAATAAATTATACCTACCTCATGAAACATGATGAAAGGCTGATAAGGAAAAATATCCCTACTGGGGAATCCTCGCCTTGCAAATATTGCAAAAGGAGGATAAGGCGCCTTTGCTGTACGCCTAGCGTGGTGTGGAAATAAGCAATTTATTCATTTAAAAATCTATACTTATATATAAAGAGAGAGCGATTTTGTACGTGGAGAGTAATCTCCAGAACCACTGCACCTATTTGAAAAATTCTTTCACTGTTTGAAAGGTACATTATTCCAGATGGACATAGGCTATATATTATGTATATCTGATCAGTAGAAATAAAGTTAGGGGCTTAATCCTAACAATCTCCATTGTTACCGCTACTGTCCTCTACAGCTTTTTGTGCCGAAGTCTTCAACGATCCTTAGCGTGGTGCTATCGCAGTGGGCTTCTGTTCTGACGTTAGCGGTTCGAAACTAGCCGTTCTCCGGCACGCCTTTTTCTTTTAAAAAATTAACTTTAATTATTAACTAACGTAATATTAATTTGAATATTATTTTAAGAATATTATTTTTTAAAAATTTGAATATTTAAAAAAAGCATTCTTTACTTAAAATCCTTTTTTTATTTTTTTATTTTTATTTCAACTCTTAACCTCTTTCTATTATCTATCTATCTATCTATACTTATATATAAAGAGAGAGCGGATTTTGTACGTGGAGGGTAATCTCCGGAACCACTGCACCTATTTGAAAAATTCTTTCACAATTTGACAGGTACATTATTCCAGATGGACATAGGCTATATATTATGTATATCTGATCAGTAGAAATAAAGTTAGAGGGGAATACTCTAGATTTGTGTGCACGGCCGCCATCTTGGATTTTTCCGCCAGGGTTTGGCGCATTTCGCATGGCGATAATTATTGCGTTCTGGTAAAAATAACCCAATGTCAAATTCTCTAATTTTAAGATCAAACAGTTATTTCTGATGTGATCTTTTAATTAAAGTATAATAATTTTAGGTCAGATCTCGGCCTTGAACTGGAAATTTGAGTCAAATTGACTATACTCAAAAGAGTAAATTATTTTTAAAACTAAGAGTCTTTTTGTTGAAAGTTTTTGAATCCATTATCAGTTTTTCGTTAACTTATTAAATTTAAGTTGCTTTTAATTTTGTTTATCGATTGTCAATTAGTATACTATAGTGATACACCATTTCATTTATTTGAAGTAAAAATTATCTGCCATCATTTTTTCGTAAAATGTAAAATACAGTATACATTTTAAATACAATATATTTTAAAATATTTTATAATTCCAAGTTGTAGTGGATTACAAATAAATTTAAATAACTGAAGTTCAACTTCTCTCTCCCCAGGAACCTAAGTTAAGAAGTTAGTTAAGGTTAAGTGATTGTTTTAGGAAAAGGTTTTTTTTTTCTTATTTCCAACACAGCAGGATAAATGGTCAAATAATCCTTGTCCCGATTTTATTGTATGCACCAAATATTTGGTTAAGGTCAAATCTGAAGTAAAAAAATTTCATTACCACAATGCCCTAACCCCCCCCCCCAAAAAAAAAAAAAAAAAATAAGAGTATCTGGTTACTCACCATAAATTTATGGGTTCATAATTATTTTACATTTTTCAAAGCTGAATTTGAGATAATTTTTAAATTGCAAGTTATTTAGGTGGTACGAAAATGCTGTATTTTTTTCTAATTAACAATATATTGGCATAATATTTTGGTGATTCATTGCTATTAGTCAAAGAGTTAGGGCAAACTGAATACATGGCATTGAAATTTTATCTGTAAGTAAAATTCATTTGACCAAATTTTTCATATGGATCATAATTTGAAAAGGTAGTTTTTAATTAAAAATGACAAAAAAAAATCTCAGTCCAACGATTAAATGATTTTTCAAAAATATTTCTAAGTTTCATAATTTAAAAAGGTTGTTTTTATTAAAAAAGCTAAAAGAAAAACCCAAAATTTCCAACATTTGAGAATGATTTTTTCAAAAAAATTTCCAAGTTTCATAATTTAAAAAACTGGTTTTTATTAAAAACCCAAAAATAAATGTAAGTCCAACGTTTAAATGATTTTTCAAAATTTTTTCTAAGTTTCATAATTTCTGCAGGTGGTTTTTATTAAAAAAGCTAAAAAATTCAAAGTCCAGCGTTTTGAAAACACCGCTTAAAACACATTGGCGAGAATTTTTCCACTCCTCAAAACACGGTAAAATCGCCAAGTTGGCGCAAAAAAATCCAAGATGGCGGAGTGCACACAATTATTAAGTAACGTAATATTAATTTGAATATTATTTTAGGTGCTTAAAATAATTAAAAAAACATTATTTACTTAAAATCCTTTTTTAATTTTTGTATTTTTATTTCATCTCTTACTCTAATTTTGAGATACCCATGTGTATCTATACTTCTATAATCTATCTATACTTATATATAAAGAGAGAGAGCGATTTTGTACGTGGAGGGTAATCTCCAGAACCACTGCACCTACTATTTGAAAAATTCTTTCACTGTTTGAAAGGTACATTATTCCAGATGGACATAGGCTATATATTATGTATATCTGATCAGTAGAAATAAAGTTAGGTGCTTAATCCTAACAATCTCCATTGTTATCGCTACTGTCCTCTACCGCTTTTTGTGCCGAAGTCTTCAACGACCCTTAGCGTGGTGCTATCGCGGTGGGCTTCTGTTCTGACGATAGTGGTTTGAACCTAGCCGTTCTCCGGCACGCCTTTTTCTTTTAAAAAATTAACTTTAATTATTTACTAACGTAATATTAATTTGAATATTATTTTGGGAATATTATTTGAAAAAAATTTAATGTTATTTAAAAAAACATTCTTTACTTAAAATCCTTTTTTTATTTTTGTATTTTTATTTCATCTCTTAACTTCTCTCTTTTAAAAAATTAACTTTAATTAATAACTAACGTAATATTAATTTGAATACTATTTTAGGTGCTTAAAATAATTTAAAAAAACATTCTTTTTTAAAATCCTTTTTTATTTTTGAATAAAACTACGGTCTCAAGCACACCTCTTTCTTTTATAAAATTAACTTTAATTAATAAATAACGTAATATTACTTTGAATATTATTTTAGGTGCTTAAAATAATTTAAAAAATATTCTTTATTTAAAATCCTTTTTTATTTTTGTATTTTTATTCCATCTCTTATTCTAATTTTGGGATACCTATGTGTATCTATACTTCTATAATAATATATAGAGCAGATTTTGTATGTGGAGGGTAATGTACAACTTTTGTACATTAAAATGTACCTTATATATTTTCCTTTGTCAACCGCAGTCAAGTAACCATAGCAATACGATTTAGCTTACGGGGTCCGTTTTTCGAAATCGCTCTTTACAACGGGAAAATGTTATCTACTTCCTATCCCCATTTTACGTGGGGGACATTCAGCGCGGGGGATCAGGGGAAAGAGTGGTTAATTTCTTTCTTATTGCTTTCTTACTATTAAAAAAGAATTTCAATAGTAGTTCATCGGCACTCCTTGCCTCTTTCATCTCTCAAAAGGCTGAAAATGGATGAACCGCGGGTGAATCGCCCTTCTGATGTCTCTCGCCTGTAAAGAAATAGCCTCTAGCTAGAACGACAAAAGATTATTATTCAGTCCTTTTCGGCAAGATTCACCCTCCGTTCCCAGAATGTCACCCAATTGTTCTTTGGGGGCAAAGACGTTAGGAAAGTCACAACGAAGTGGAATTCTAGACTATATCTCTGCCGACATCAAACTGTATTTTTCGAGAGTATGTGCTTCGGATATATGCTATCCCACCCCGTAAGGAAAAGGTTTAATATTTTTAAGATTCAAGTAGAGGAGGTATTGATAAATACAAAAAGGATTTTTGAAACTGGCAACGTTAAAGGGTTTATTGAAGAAAACTACATTTGGAAGTATGCTTTTTATTGGACATTTAAGGTAAAAAAAGATTTACAATTTATTGGCTATCAACTGGAAATTTATTGGTATAATATTTTGTTCAACCCGGACAAATTCGGGACGGGCCGCTAGTACTTATATATAAAGAGAGAGCGATTTTGTACGTGGAGGGTAATCTTCAGAACCACTGTACCTATTTGAAAAATTCTTTCACTGTTTGAAAGGTACATTATTCCAGATGGACATAGGCTATATATTATGTATATCTAATCAGTAGAAATAAAGTTAGGGGCTTAATCCTAACAATCTCCATTGTTACCGCTACTGTCCTCTACCGCTTTTTGTGCCGAAGTCTTCAACGATCCTTATCGTGGTGCTATCGCGGTGGGCTTCTGTTCTGACGCTAGAGGTTCGAATCTAGCCGTTCTCCGGCACGCCTTTTATCTTTTAAAAATATTTATTTTAATTATTAACTAACATAAAATTAATTTAAGTTATTATTTCGGTTATTATTTAGGTAAAAAAAGATTTACGATTTATTGGCT
>OU015500.1:101318757-101403757 GCA_907164885.2 Dolomedes plantarius
TTTTTATACAGTCGAACCCCGTTATAACGAACTTAAAGGGACCAACGGTTTTGTTCGCTTTATCCGGTGGTTCGCTATATCCGAACAGTTAAGAAAAATGCTAGAGTTCACAAAATGTATAACTCATTAGTTGTAATGTGTATTCAATAATGATGTATTAAAAAATGATAACATCTTTAAAAAATGATCATTAATGAATTAAATCGGCGGAAATCGATTACATTAAACTGACACAATACTAATTAAATTACGTACGATAGCAAAATGGCGGGACCAAAATTTTCGTTCGTTATATCCGTGAGTTCGTTATACCGGGTTAGCTGTAACGGGGTTCGACTGTATTTATCTTTATAAAAATATCTTCAAAATGCATTTAATATACATTTTTTTAAAGTCATATTTTAAAAAGTAATGTAAACGAATGTAAAGACCCGAGTTATCGCTTCATACTAAGTACTTTAAAAAGGGAGGGTCATGCATGGCTGGAGTGAACAGCATCGTGTACCTTGCTTAGCACTGATATATGGAAAAGTGAATCTCACTGTTTGCATCAAGGAAATAGGTTTATCATGGGAAAACAGACATTCTCTATTTTTTTTCAAGCCAAAGAACTTCTGAAAAATAACAAGTTTAATACTTGTATAACTGGCGTTATTTAGTATGGTTTTCGTTTGAAGCCTACCAGAATTTTGGTTATTTACGCATAACTCTGAAAATCGTATAACCGAGAAACGTATATTGTTCAAATGAGGTAAACTTAATTTATTTTGCTTACCTGATTTTTTAAAAATACTCAACTGAATTTGCAACTGTTTTTAATTTTTTTTTAATTAAGAAAATCGTAAAGTTTATCGTCTAATTGTTCAGTCCTAAAAATAAAAGAGAAAAATAACACGATTATAATACATCATATGTGCAAGGTCAGGTTTAGAGATCTATCCTTCAGAGATTTATAATCTACTAAACTGCAACTACGTATAATGTTAAAATTTTCCGTGTGCAAGGCAAAATCAGATTTCAGGATCAAGCCTTCAGAGATTTATAGCCAGTCAAACTATTTCTACCTGCAATGTTAAAGTTTTCCATTGCTGAAACGTAAGATCAAAAGTTATCATTAAGAAATTATACATTAAATTCCGTGAGTTTGATGCAATTTGAAGTTGAAAACAGAGAATTAACTAACGTAAGAGCTGCAGCAAATTCAGTGTTACATTTGGGGATTATCATTTCTGATGTTCACTTCAAATGATCATCGGACTTAGATCGAAGTATACATTTCTCTAAAATAAGGGGGGAAATCATAACTGAATTATTGAAGATTTTACTGAACATTTCATTGACTTTTGATAAGCACCCCCGGCTACTTTTTCATGTAAATTTGCTTTTTTAACGTAGGATTACGTTCTCCCATAACGGGCCACCGGAAAGGAAAATTTCAGACGCTAGAACCATCTGTCCGTCCGTCCGTCCTCGCGAGTTATAATTTTGGCAGCTCGCCAAACCCAGTCTATCTCTTGGACAAGTTAAACAGAAAAGTACCAAAATGTGTCGAAATTTTGACATATATATATATATATATATATATATGTATATGTTACCGGCAAAGTATGAAATCCGGCATTCTATGGAATGCCTAGGCATTGTATATGATACCTAAAACTAGCCGGCAATGTACGAAACGATTCACACATTTCCTAGGTATTCTATAGAATGCCAAATGAGAAACCGGCAAAGTATGAAATACATCTCCGATTCGTTTCGGATATCACGTAGCAAGGCACGTAACTTTTAACGCGCGCCTCAAGTTCAGAATTTGACATTTGCACTTTGCGGTTTGTTCGGGAGTGTCAAAATACGCAATTTTACTTAAATTTGTTCAACAAAAAATTTGTTTTTTACAGTGCTGCATGAAAATGGAGGAGCAAGCTGTAGTGTTGCAGAAGAAGTCATGGTCTATAGACATGAAACAACGATTCGACGATGAACTGACCAAAATTCGAGTTAATGCTGCAAAAAACAGTTCTATCTTAACAGAAACTGCTTACCATAAGTTAATAAATGATGTACAAAAAGCCAAAATGACTACTAAGAAGGAACCCAGGGACTATTGTTTGCTGAATCGCAATGATGTGATGATTGTGGAAAACAAAAGTAAACTCATTTATCCTGTTAAAGAAGGCGTCAGCACTATACAGTATTACGTCAGTACTACGACTCTGAGTACGTACAGTATTACGACTCTGAGTTATTTCTCGTACTTCATGAAACTCATTTGGCTACTGGAAACGGAGGACGTGATAGAATGTTGAAAGAACTTTCAACCAAATACAAAAACGTTACACGTCATGATATTGAACTGTATATCCCCCTTTGTGAACTTTTCCAGAAAAAACAGAACGGTATTAAAAAGGGCATTGTTGTGAAACCTATGATTTTTTCCGAATTTAATTCCCGTTGTCAGGTAGATCTTATTGATTTTCAGTCTCAGTCAGGTAGAGAATACACATTTATTATGGTGTACCAAGATCATCTCACAAAATTTGTGATTCTCAAGTCTCTAACGTCAAAAAGAGCTGAAGAAGTAGCCTACAGCCTAGTGGACATATTCCCTTTGCTTGGAGCGACATCTATATTACAGTCTGACAATGGTAGGGAATTTGCCAATAATGTGGTGACCAGCCAGATCTGAAGATCGTCCATGGGAAGCCTCGCCATTCACAAAGCCAGGGTAGTGTCGAAAGAGCTAATCAAGATATCGAAAATATGCTCTGTACTTGGATGCAGGACAACAAATCTGACCGCTGGAGTGAAGGACTGCGTTTCGTTCAATTTATGAAAAATAGACCTTATCATTCTGGGATCAAAAGAACACCATACGAAGCTCTTTTTGGCTGCAAACCTAAAGTAGGGCTTATAACGTCTTTTCTACCCGAAGATGTCTTAAGAGACATAAATACAGAGGAGAAGCTAGAAAAGGTAACAGAAAGCGTCCGAACAATAGAAAAAGGTGAAACTAATCAGACTATGCAAGAAAAAGAGCCTGTTTCAAAAAACATGGATGATATTATAGTCGATAGTGTATTAAACCAACATGATGAAGACATGCTTACCGAAGAGATTCCCGTTTCTGATACCTGTTGTGAGTGTTTAAAAGAAACGAGTGATGCACTTGTATGCAAAAAGTGTCGTCAAAAAATTCATACATTCTGTGGCCATGCTAGGAAAGATGATGAAATAGATATTTTGTGCACCCTTTGTTTCAAAACTGAAAATGCTATTGAAGGTAAAATAAATTCTAAAATCAATCTGGAAATACAAGCCAAGAAAAATGAAAATGAATTCGGAAAAAAAAATTCCCACTGCTTCTTTGGGAACCACTGTAATAGTTCCTATTCCTGACGTCGACAGTGGGCGAGGTGATTCGCGCAATATATTGGCAGTTGCAATGAGTGTGACAGAGGATGGTTTCTACCGACTTGGAACTTCTGGAGGAATTTTAAAACAAGTATATGTGAGATCACAATACACTTTATGCCCTAAGAACTTGCTTAGAATTGAAGATATTCCTGACCACAATATTCCTCTCCGGTCAGCTGCAATTGCTCAGTCCAGTGGAAGCGGCCAGGGATTCGTCAAATGTATGTGTAAAACAAAGTGCCAAAATATGAAATGTCTTTGTGTGAAAAATGTAATGAAATGTAATTCAAAATGTCATTCATGTTGCAACAAGTAGGTTAATTTTAATTTATTTTTTATGTGAAAATTTTGTTTCCCTTTATTTTTTCAGATATTTGTATTTTTGAGGAATGCACGTCATTCATATAAAAGCCTTATCAGAACCTTTTTTCATACTTTGCCTAAATAGCATTTGTCATTCTATAGAATGCCTAGGTATTATATAAAATGCCTAGGGAAAGTATGTAATAATTCTCATATTTCATACTTTGCCTAAAAACAGCATTATATACAACTAGCCGCTGCGCGACCAGCATGGTCGCTTTTGCAAAACAACTCAACTGAAAATAACATATGTAAGGAAAGTTACCTTTACTTGTCATCATAAATATACGTTGTTAAGGGGCATTCTTCACAAGGCTGATTCTAAAAACATCGTGATTAAAAAATATTAATTTCCATTACTTCAGATCCGAGTTAAAGATAAGACTGAGAAACCCAACACCAATGATTTTAAAAATTACATTCCTCTCTGTTTGTGCTATTTTTCAAAATTAATATATCTACACTTTATCATTACATCAAATAAGAAATTGTTGGGGAAATTTTTTTTCACTTTAAAAATGGAGTAAGAATTCAGAAAGTACTAAAATATAGTGGGGATTATATCACTCTTTGTATGTACTATTGTTCACAATTCAGATATCTACACTTAATCATATCAAATAATAAATTGTTGGGAAAATTTCTTCCACTTATCAACTTATAAAATGGAGTAAAAATTCAGCGAGTACTGAAAAAAGTGTAGAAAATTAACTATTACTGGCTGTAGGTTGCTATGTCGGCGACAGTTAAGCCTAACCTCGCGATCATTTATGCTATCTCTTAATGAATTATTTCTTCTTCGCTTTCTTTTTTGAGACTGTTCTCAATTTTCACTTGATCGTGCAGCTCGCTTTCGAGCATTCCTGATTTCAGTGCGCAAATCCATGTTGACACGCGGTTGCAAATTGCGGACGGCCGCTAATGTTTACATCTGGTAGTTGCAGCCGTTGCCATTCGGAGTGTAGAAATATCGTCGAATTTTGTGCCGCATACCTACGCGTTTTATATATATATAGATGCCTAGGCATTCTATACAATGCCGGCGTCATATATATATATATATATATATATATATATATATATATATATATATATATATATATATACGTACATATATAGATACATGTATACATACAAAAGAGTTTAGTAACGGTAAGTAATCCTACGTTAATATCCCGCGGTAGTTTCGCTAGTAGAGACTACCTGAAATTTTTTTTCTCTTAGGTTAAAAATTCCACAACGTTTGTAAAGCGAACTAAAATACTCGAATACAAACTGATGGACACACAAACACACAAATACACTGGTTATCAAAATTAAGAGAATTTGTCCATTTTATCGAATTTTTTGGAAAACTAAAGGACGCATTCTTATGAAATTTGGTATGGATATACAGTTACATAAGAGAAAAAAATACACCATACTACAGTCATGGTACGCATTCATGATCGTCAGTTAGCGCAGGAACGTCCAAAACCCACGTTGCAAGATCGAACATAAAATGACTCTAATGTGGGGTACGGACCCCTCTCACAGCCATACAGATCTCACAGCGCCTCGCTATATTGGAAACGAGGTAGTTTGATGAGTCCCTCTGGCATCGGTCCCACTCCTGCAGCAACGCAGTTTTCAGCTCCTGGATGGTTCTCGGGGGATGCAATTGACCTCCAAAGAGAGTCCCAGACATGTTCAGTTGGGGTTTAGGTCTGAATATCTGGCTGGCGAATGCATGCGGCAAATATCCTCGCTTTCAAGATAATCGTTGAATGGGTGAGCCTTGTGTGGACGAGCGTTGTCTATATATGAGGCGGTGAAAGGCAAAGTGGTGTAAGTCAGTAAGTCAAGTGGTGTAAGTCAGAAGTGTTCAACTGCCAAAACTACAAAAAATTCCACCATAAATTGAACAAATTAAAATTCATAACAATTATTACAATATTGCAAATAATAACTATTTACAATTCCACCATAAATTGAACTTGGAGATTACATATTTGACCCCAAATGAAAAAAGTTGAAAATGTGACTTACACCACTTTGCCTTTCAACGCCTCATATATAAAACAGTTCCGTAACTGACTCACTGACTGACATACAACGCACAGACCAAACCGCTGGGCCTAAAGGGCTGAAATTTTGCATGGCGATTCTTCTTATAATGTAGGGGTGCACTAAAAAAGATTTTTCAAAAATTCTTCGTAGATTTTTTTAAATTAAATTTTTAAGCTGTTTTTTAACTTTTTTTACGGTTGCATTTAAAATAATACTTTGAGGGTTATAAAATTTATATCACGAGAAAGATCATAAAAATTACTTTAAAATGAAATTTTTTTCGAATCTTTACCTCCATTTCCTGATTTTTGGTGAATTTTTAAAGATTAATTTTTAGAATTAATTTATTAAATGCTGATCACGTGATTTCTTTTTCTGGTACTTTAAATAAACTTATCGTCACGTGCATAACAACTAAGTAAACAAAAAAAATTTTTTTTCCTTGCTAATGCGGCAGACGATTGGACATTATCCAAAAAAATATTAAAATACAGTAAAAGAAATGTTCTACAACCTGTACCATATTAACTGTACTACACTGTTGGCCACTGTAAATGCAACACCCTGAAGGAAACATGCAAATAACATGAAATTTACAACATGCATTAGCGGAGGTGAGATATGCAAATGATTAGAATTTCAGCGCAGACGCACATCACGCGCGCCTGTGGCGCCACTTCAAAGCTCTTTTTAAGGCTTGGAAATTTCGACGATTTCAAGTTCGGCAATTATGTTTTTCTTGTGGTTTTTTCAAAAAAACGATCAATTATGCCTCGTCGAAAACAGCGATCATCTTTTGATCAAGTATCCGAGTTCGACAGAGGAAGGATAGCAGCCTACTGATATTGTGGATTATCTTTCAGGGAAATCGGTAGTCGTGTTGGACGAAACCAAACAACTGTAATGCGGATATGTGATCGTTGGATGCAAAAGGGTACGACGGACCGGCGTGTTCGATCGCATCCACCTCAGCGCACCACTTCACGTGATGACAAAAAATTGTGCGCATGGCAGTGACGGATCGCTGTCACATCACGAACCATAGCACAGCACATGCAGTCTGTAACGCATCATCCAGTGTCTGCACGTACCATTCGACGCCGTTTACAGCAGAGTGGTCTGTCCGCAAGACGTCCATTGCTTTGTCTACCCTTGACGCAAAACCACAGACGTCTCTGTCGCCAATGGTGCGATGACAGAAGGATGTGGACGGCAGAATGGAATGAAATTGTCTTTACTGACGAGTCACGCTTCTGTCTGCAACACCACGATGGTCGCATTCGAGTCTGGAGACACCGTGAAGAGTGGATGCTGAACAGCTGCGTTATGCACCGCCACACTGGTCCTGCACCGGGTATTATGCTATGGGGCGGTATTGGATATCACTCTCGCACACCTCTAGTACGCATTGCCGTTACTTTAAACAGCCAGCGCTACATCTCCGAGGTGTTGGAGCCAGTTGTCCTTCCTTACCTTCAGGGCTTGCCCACAGCCATATTTCAACAGGATAATGCGCGACCACACGTGGCACGCATTGTCCAACGGTTCTTCGTCAATCGCCAGATTGAATTGCTTCCCTGCCCGCCTCGCTCTCCTGATCTTTCGCCGATAGAAAACATGTGGTCCATGGTTGCTCTACGATTGACCCAGATTGCATCCCCAGCTGCCACATCAGATAAACTTTGGGAACGTGTGGAAGCTGCTTGGTCTGCTGTACCCCAAGAACTCATCCAAAGTCTCTTTGAATCAATGCCAAAGCGTGTGGCAGCGGTGATCTCCAACAATTGCGGATACTCTGGCTACTGATTTTGGCAGGAACCACACTTCACAGAAGTCTATAAATTTAATCATTTGATACTTGGTCAACATGTTATCTACAAAATAAATTTTGTTGTGATATATCTTGTCTTTCTTGGTGTTGCAATTTGGGTGGCCAGCAGTGTATATTCTTTAGTATTCTTTAAATTAGATTTAATTTGAATATTTTCTTCTACATTATTTTGTCTATAAAATTATCCTTTACGATTTTCTTATAAATATATATATATATATATATATATATTTTTACATCAATTGTATACATTGATCGTTGTATTTATCATATAATATATATAAATATTTGGCATGAATTGCATACATTGACCGTTGTATTTAATTTGAATGTACTCCGTAGCGAAGTACGGGTTTTCCGCTAGTCGTGTATAAAAATGGACCGCTGGCCAGCTGCCCTCATGAAAAGTCGGCTATAGATCTTTGTATCAGCGCTTATGCTTTTAAGTAGCATCCAGCTCTTTTCTCCGGTATCTTAAAAAAATTTTTTTTTTCTATTTTTATTTATTTTTTTAAAGTAGGTTTACGTTCCTCAATAACGGTCCTCCGGGAAGCAAAAAAGGTGTCCGTCCTGCGTCGCGAGTTATAATTTTTGCAGAACGCGAAACCCAGTAGCAGTAAACAGTTAAACAAAAAAATACCAAAACGCGTGTTAAAAAAATAAATAACTAAATAAAGGAGTAAGCAACGATAAGTAATCCTATGTTAATAACCCGTGGTAGTTTCGTTACAAGAGACTACCTGAAATATTTTGCCGCCATTGCGCAAGCAGTTCGGGCCGATCTTGATAATGGGCTGACATTAGTTGTTATTCTCTTAATTATTTATACTATAACGGAACATTAAATTATTTTTTTTTTTACTTCGGACTTAAAATCTCTTTAGGTGAACCTTCCTTCTGACAGAAATTTTGTATTCAGAACAAAAGGATCATCCAATCAACGTGGCAAAGGGGGTAGAGTAGGGGAAATTGCCCCCCCCGCCCCCCCAAAAAAAGCCCGTCGAATTTTTTTCCATAGCCTAAAATTATATAATCCTAGACTTAATACTAGACTTAATACTAGATGAGTTTAAATTTAAAATGAGAGGATGTATATTTCTTTTATTTATATATATATATATAACCCTAAGAGCCGACGTTGCCACCCCCCCCCCCAAAAAAAAATAAATAAAAATAAAAAAAATCTTTGGATTGGAGCCGCCACTGCCAGGAATGTTCGTCTCCCCCTTCCTCTCAAAGTTTTCACCCATTTAATGATTGAAATTTTTTTCGTATAACAAAAAACTTTTACTTAAAAAAATGCATGAAACATCAAAAACTGATTAATTAAAAAATTACTGGAGGAAAGGTGTGAATTATATTGCAAAATACTCTGAGTAAAATGGATTGCAGTGGAAAATTTCGTGTCTGTAGTTCAATTAGTATTTTGAGAATTGAAGTGTTTTAAAAAAAATATTTAGGGGAAGAAAACAGTTCATACAAAAAATGGCAGCAATCAGAAATAATAATCAAAAAGAATAAAAATTCTTTTATAAACAGTATATACTATTAAAAATGTTAGCTTCCATTAAATTCACGAAAGCTTCAACAGAAAAGCAACAGATGGCAGCACTAGTCGAGTTAACAAAATTTTCTCACTTCCATTCACACCTGCGATATGATTACACAGTGCACCTACATAATTTAACGGATGATAGATGGCGACAGTGTCTAATTGGCTTATATAGAACACGTTAGTTTAGATGTGGTTAGCATACACTGCAGAAAGAAAAAAAATATTTATAATTTATAGCTCATGATAAACATCATACCTAAATGAATATTAATATTTTCCAGTGGTCCCAGACCATAAATCTTTCTATAATATTAGCGAAAGCGCAAATTTAACAAACTGTATGAAGTTCTTCCGTCTTTCGACCTGCTGCTGCTCACGTCTCAGAATTGATGATGTAGTGTTCTGTGATTAAACTACTTGCTTTATATGGAAACTCAGCTGCACAGAATTATTTTTTCTCGTTTTAATTGGTAATTAAGAATGTTTTTATAATGCTTTATGCGTTAAAGGAAAAGTATTACCACTGAAGCTTTTGTGAACTTAATTGAAGCTAACATTTTTAATTGTATATACTGTTTATAAAAGAATTCTTTTTCTTTTTGATTATTATTTCTGAGTTCGAACAGCCAGGGCCCGATTATGAACGCTGGGGGCCCCTGGGCAGATGCTATTTAGGGCCCCCCCCATTACGAACATTTATAAAAATAAGAACTGTCCATGGGCTATACATACTATTAGAAGTACTAGGTGCATCAGGGGGCCCTGGGCAAAGTCCCGATTTGCCCATGCGATAAAAAGGCCCTGCGAACAGCCGTTTCGACCTCAATCCAAATGGGATTCATATTCTGAGTTTTTAAACAAACAAAAATGGGTGTGTCAAAAATACTTTTAAACTATTATGAAATGTAGCAAATATAATAAATTTTCGTTTCCGCTGACTCTAACCTTTCTCCCCTCGAGTACTGATAATAGAATAATCGAAATGCAGGGAGAAAGGCGAGTCCCCGACAGGGCTGGCTTCAGAGGGGAGGGGGCAGTAGGGGCAATTGCCCCTCCCCCCCCGAAAAAAAAAAAAAAAAAAATACCAGCGAATTTTTTTTTTTTTTTTACATTGCCTAAAATTATATAATCCTAGACCTAATACTAAATGAGTTTAAATTTAAAATGAGAGGATGTTTGTTTCTTACATTTATGTATATATACATATATATATATATATATATATATAAAACCCTAAAAGCCAACGTTGCCCCCCCCCCCCCAAAAAAAAAAAAAAAAAACTCTTGACTGGATATATGTACATACACACACACACACACACACACACACACATATATATATATACAACCTTAAGAGCCCGCCCCTTCCTCCCAAATCTCTGGACTGAAGCCGCCACTGGTCCTGGACGAGACAATGATTGTAGGTGTAAGTGTCGAAGTAGTTGGTGTTAACAATGTAATCGAGTGTTCCTGTAACTATGTGATAACTGCGTGCGTTCTTAAAATATGTCAATATATACAACAGACGATCACATTGATCGTCCGTTGTATATGTCATGTCAAGATGCCTTGTGTAATAAAGTCCATGTCCAGCCAGCCGGATGTTGTTATTTACTCAAATTGCGACACTTTCCATAGAAACTACTTGAGACATGGAGCCTTAACAATGCGTAAGTCTTTAGTCTGAGTGATGCCCGTATCACACTAAAGATTTAGCACAAGCTTTTAGCGCAACTGTTTCACTAAACCTGTTTTACCTGCAACTGTTGCACTAAAATACTGTGTGATAGAGTGTTTTTCTATGAATCTTTAACTGCAACTTTTCCCATTCTACATGGGAAAAGTTTCACGAAAAGCTTGTGTTGCACATAATTGTCCAATAGCAGGGCAGGTTTTTGGCTCACGTGACTCGCGATCGAGCAAGGAATAAAATATGGCCGCCAACACGGATCCGTGGACTAAAGAAGAAATTTTAAATTATTTCATCGACGAAGTTACAATTCGTGAAATCTGTGGAACCACAGTCATTACTATTAGAAGAAAAGGACGTTAAAGCGGTTGACTTGTAAAGAGATAGGGGAGATAATGAGTGAGAAATGGCCTCATTACCAATCTTCTTTTACTAGCGGTAAGTAAGATTTTGCATGTCTTTTATACATTTCTTATCCGTAACAACTTAATAATTATTTATAGTATTGCCACGTTTGATATAATTTCAAAATAATTCTATTTAATTGTGGATCTTTCGGAACTTTTCGGATCATTGATATGGATTCATATCAATTGTCATTTTTATCGCCAAACTTCGCCAATGTTTGTCAACAGAAATAATCTTCGTGCATAGGATATTGCACTGAAACAAGTTACAATTTTTTTTTCTGTATTCGGAAAACAATCAATCAGAATTTTTAATCATGTAGTAATAACTTCTTATTTAACAAAGTTAACTGTATTGAAAGCCATTATAATAGTCTACCCTGCTTTATCATTATTGTTCAATATTGCAAGAGATATTTTTAATGCTAAGATTTTAAGTATTGTGGTTGCATTGATTTACTGTACTGACACTAGTATTTATGGTAAGCTAAATTTACGGACTTATGGATCACTTATGATAGTAAACATTCAGTTTACATGCAACTGAATAACAACAATAATAACACTTACATTTTTGTTTAAATTTTTGAACAAAAATAAATAAATTTCATTTTGTGTTTAAAGTTTTGTTAAAGAAATAAAACATTCTTAAAATTTGAGAGTTTTATAATTTGTGTTTTGAAAGAGAAAAATGTTTAACTTAAAATTTTGTTACGAGTGCTTTAAAAAAAAGAAAAAAAATATTTTATTTATAATTATATATATAAAATTAAGTACTATTTTATATTAGAATAATGTTTTATATTAGTTTATATATAATGTGTAATATGTATTGGTGTTTAAGTTGTATTAAATCTGTATATATTTATCATCAGCAATAAATTGACAATTTTGAAAATATTGGATATATATCAAAATATCGGATATTTTCGATATTTTGGAACCCTGATCACAGCTCTCATTTTTTAATTTATTATTACATTTCAATATTCCATTTTAATGTCTATTTTTTACAGGATACAGAAAGTGAATTTGGGGAATTTACCCAAGAATCGGTTACTGCAGTCAATGAAAATGCAGTAATGAATAGCCCCCAGACCAATAAAAGGAAAGTGATGGAAACTTCATTAATTCCCCCTAAATAAAAGGGGGGAAAGTGTGGATAAGCAAATATCCAGCACGTTGGAGCAAGTCAAGAAATTAATGGCATCTATAAATGAGGATAAAGACAATGTCGATGATGCCTTTTTTAATTATCTGAGATGTACATTTAAAAGTTTAAAAGATGTAAACTTAAAAGAAAAGGCAAGAGTTGAAATCCAAGGTGTTATCAATAATTATTGCATGGCAGACTTGAATAATAAATAATTTTTTAAATAAATTTTTTACTTTATGTTTCATTTCATTGATTTCATTGACCATAATTTAATTTTACAAATAGCTGGTATGTTGCATATAACTGGTATTTATAGGTATTTTGGCATTTGAAAAATATATAGCAGTAGCATACAGCTCAGATTCAAAAAATTATAATAACTGAGAAAAAGTAATAAGAAATTATTTTCCATTTATTTATTTATGATACTATTCCAAAATTTATTGATATATCTGAGAGTTAACCTTTTCGTAGATGTCCATTTTTTTAATATTGTGTTAGTATTTTATGTAATGTAATTATTCTAATATTTTGAATATGAGCTGTACTAAAATCTGAATGTAATTTATCTGAATTTTTTTTTATTTCACACTTTTTTGTGCTAAGAATGTTGCTAGAAACTAATCTTTCCATTTGTACCACAAAAGATCAGATCCATATGGGTAACCCAATTTATATGGGTACAGAAAAAAGAAATCAAATTATTTTGGTACTTGGCAAAGTTATGTTCTAACATAAAATAATAATGGTCGTTCTAACCCCTCTTTTGAGACTAAGTTTTCGTATGCTGTTTTCATAATTGAAACCAGTATAGTTATTATTTACAAGTTATACAGAACAAAAAAATTTTCAATCTTAACTTTGAACAAGGTACATTTATTAAAAATTAAATTCAATGTAAATTGCACATTTGCTCTTGCCATGGAACAGGTTCCACATTCTATTGAAGTCAGCCTTGCATTCAATGAAAATTGCCTTGCATACTAGTGGCAAGATTCCAGAAATGGTGTTTTGAGCAATGCGAAAGTGAAAACTTAATGATTGCCACGTTTCACCTGAAAAATAAAGATAAATACTGTCAGTAAAGAATCAGACACGGGTAATGCTTAAAAGAAAAACATTTTAGCAATTCTCTTTTAATGATCCATAGGTGTATTTTTTCATCTAAAGATCTGTCATAGTAATTTTGTTCAAAACAGAATAGTACAGAAAACATAAACAATAAAACATCAGTTTCTAATGTGCCTAACATGCCAAATCTAACATCTAATTACAGTAGGCTCTCTGTAATCGACACAGCTTGGGACCAATGCTAGTGTGGATTATAGGTCATTCTATTGTTTATGTTTTGAAAATTGTAAGTAAAACCAATCAACAGTTTTTTTTACAATTAATGACAAATTAAAATAACAGAAATATTATAATAAATATTGTACAATGATTTTATTTGAATTTATTTAAATATACAATTAATGGTTTTTAAAAAAATGTCACAATATATATTTTTACATGCTAGCTATTGAATTGTCAATGATTGGCATTGAAACTTAACATCAAATTTCAATGTTTACATCTGTTATGATGTGTGGATTATAGGTGCTTGCGAATTAAAGAGAGTCTACTATATTATATTAATTAACTATCAAATATAATATTTTCAATTTTTGCACAGTAAGCACCCACATAATAAAATGTTTATTTTAATGCAAATACATTTGTCAATTTCATGATTATAGATTTTGTGTGACCAACTTGGTCACTTCTGGGGTAATTATCCATCAGCAACAAATTTGATTAAAATAGATTGCCATAATATATGTGGGCGCGGGGTTGGAATAAAAGATCCACAACATAAACTAACTAGAAACCATCGTAAATAACAAAAACAATTACATTTATTTAGAAAGAATTGAAAGAAAAACGTAGTCCGTCCACGACGGAATCCAAAGCGGGAGTCTTAATGTTCTCCCCAAAACAGAGTAGAGGGGTCGTGATAATGTTCGTGCTAGCGGCGCCTTCTTGCGCCAGACATAATATGCGTTTACAAATAACATTTCATGAAGTTTAAAGTTCATAGTTAAGAGTTCAGTTCTGCTTTCTACATATATATTATATAAATCAAAGTATTAAAACCGAAATACACTAGAATATGTAAAAGTACATGTGTATGTTAGTATCGACCATATTTATACTACCTAAAATAATTAATCCTACTTATACTTTATTGTATGCGACTGTGTTTATATTCTACAGTCCTGCCCATCATATTCATTAAATCATGATAATGATAATCTTGTACTAGTCTTTAATATCAATATTAAGATTTTAAAAAAAAAGCAATGTTTATAAAAAGTCTATATCTTTACCTGTAGCTAAATATCTGAGAGTGAGTGCCAAACGTTCACCAGGAGGAATACTGTGTCTTATTTGTGTATTTCTTTTTTGTATCAAAGGTAATACTTTTTCAAGCAAATACTCAAAAGATGCTGTATCCATCCTAATCCACCTTCTATAGCCTTCAGTATCCTAGTATTAAAAAAATAAGATATGTTTAATTTTTCATAATTGTATTTCATGTATAGAAAATTTCTATGAGCAAGATATTACAGCAACCTTTTCAAACATTTCACTAAAACCAAACAGTTGGGGGAAAAAGAAATAATCCTCTTTTAGGGGACTTAAAGAAGGGTCAAATATTCTGCATAATAATTCTATAAATATTATTTCTATAATAATTTATTAATTCTAGCAAAATTTGAAAGAAAATATCTTACCTGAAGTGCCAGTTCCCTCATCAAATTCTCATAACATCCTAGTTTATTTCTTTTTTTTAACCACTCCCTTGTCCAAATTTTTCTTTCAGATTTTTTTCTTCTTGCAATTAATGCTGCTGTAAGGCAAATTATTTTAGCACATATCGTTTTTTTAGATGATATGCTCATAAAATTGGATGGAGCCATGATTTGAATAGGTTATGTCCGAGTGAGCAATCGATTCGTAATACATGCGCTAAGAAATTTGTATGCTATGCCTAAAGCCTAATGGTCGATAACAGGATTGGTACGGTAACCCGTCCACTTCGGTTTGCGAATCCGTTTGTCAAACTCCAGCAACCCTTCACAGACACTCCGCGAGGAGAAATGCTTGACGAAAAGCTTAAAGTTTCACCAAATTCTTCAGTGTGATACGGGTTTGAGAAGACAGAATCCATAAACAAACGTACAAGATGAATAAGAATGTCAAGATGCATGTAGTTTAAAACTATTAGAATCGATGAACTGACTTAATTGGACCTCTCTAATCTCTTCTAATAGCCTACATTGAATGGCTGCGATAAAAGTATTTTCCTTTCTATGATGTGAACTTGAAACATCGACAGGATGAAATGTTTTTGGGTTAACTGCATCGAGACTTGTGTGTCGAGTCTCAGTTTTCACTCAAGTTCAAAATATCTCGGAGCTTGGTTGGCTTTGATACAAGAACAAGTAAAATTTCATCGATCCGTAATCACGCGATGAAGTGTCGCCTTGATTTGATTTCCCACTCGCAGCTGCGCGGCATAAGAAGCGAGTCGGTGTGATGCCATGGTACATCAAATGTTTCCGTCGTCTGGTACGCGACTATGTAACTCACAGACTTCAAGTACATTTGCAATATACATGGATTTATTTTCTGTTCTTTTTACTCTTTATGACGCTGATATGTAGACATATCGTTGCGGCCAACTGACCGTTTCTCTCGCCGAGCTGAGAAGAAATATCGAAAAATTCATTAATGGGAAATATAGCACCAGAATCAGTGAAACAACTCAGGAAATTGAAAAACACTAAGTAAATTTCTAAAAATAACTGTAAAATAAGCTCAATATAATTATTTCTTAAGGCTGCTGTGTACTAACCCTATTGGATTCCTCAATATTAACCTATGGAGAAAATGTGTCCAAGGATTGCCGACTCGGATTTAAAGATTTATTTTTTAACGTGTACTCCATAATAGAGCAAAATTTAAATTATTCGGGGAAAAAAAATTGGTATAGTGTGTTTTAAACGCTCCTAAATTCCTTTGGTGGACGAAATCTATAAAATGAATCCTGTTGCAAGGTGCAGAAAAGTTCAGAATGTTGAAAATACCATTTTTATTGAATTATCAGTATTTATGGAGCTGTAAATAGTGGACACATTTTCTCCATAGGTTAGCATTGAGGTTAGCATTGAGGCGAATCCAATAGGGTTAGGACATAGCACCCTTAAGGGGCAGAGCAAAAGAACACCTACACAGGAAGCAAGGTAGGCAAAATGGCTATCTTGCTTTCATTGACTTCCCGTGTAAGCGTTCTTTTGTTCTGCCTCTAACGAAGAAGGCTGAATTTGTTTTCGAAATTCGAATTCAGCTTATTTTACAGTTATTTATAGTAATTATCTGAGATTTTTCCATTCCCTGCAAAGCTCGTTACCACTTCTACGGACCCTTCTAAGGATCCTTATACGTTACAAAAACCAGTCCCGATAACAGAAAGACCGAGTTCATGTCTCAAAAAAGAATTTTTAGAGTAAATGGAGAATGACAGTTACTATTGTGTTATACCTTCTAGCTCAATGCATTTTGGGATATACCTAATAAAGTTCAGGGCTTGAAATGGATATGAAAATGTTTCAAAGTGTTTTTACTTCTTTAAACTGATAACAGATGGCAGCACTAGCCATTTTTCTGCTCATTTAACTGGAATACATTGAATGCAAGCGAAAAGAAGACTAGATTTAGGCATTCGCACTGTGCGAACGGCGCCCCTGAAAGGGTTAAGGGGTTTAGCAAAAGAACACCTACACAGCAAGTAGGCAAAATGGCCATCTTGCTTTCATTGGCTTCCCATGTAAGTGTTCTCTTGCTTTGCCTCTAAAGAAGAAGGCTGAATTTATTTCCGAAATTTGAGTTCAGCTTATTTTACAGTTATTTATAGTAATTACCTGAGATTTTTCCATTCCCTGGCAAAGCTCGTTACCACTTCTACGGACCCTTCTAAGGACCCTTCTGCGTTTCAGAAACAAGTCCCGATAACAGAAAGACCGATTTCATGTCTCGAAAAAGAATTTTTAGAGTAAATGGAGTATGACAGTTACTATTATGTTATACCTTATAGCTCAATGCATTTCGGGGTATACCTAATAAAGTTCAGGGCTTGAAATGGATATGAGCCAAAATGAAAAGTTCCGACTGAATTGGTTTCTGCGGAATTTTTTATTTATTTATTCACATGGAATCATTATTTTGGGATGGATTTGATATTGCTCCTAAAGATTTTTATCGTTCCGGATATTTATCAACCCGGTCCAATTCATTAGCGCCGAGTAAGGAATTGTTCTGAGCCGGAACAAAAAAAATATCTCTCCCAAAAAATCTTGCTCCTATTTAGCGAATTTCGAAAGATTAATAGGCTATTCCGATGTGGCTAAAATTTTAAATTTTGGAACTTTTATGATATTTCTATACAGAAAATTGTTTCAAGCGTCCCAGATCCCACCGTTAACTAATAAACTACGAATCTAGTGTATAGGTTAAATAGTTGAAAAATAAGATTAGATTTTCCCCCTTTATTTGTGTTTTGAGTCAAAGCTTTTCTGTGCACAAAATTACTCAACAGATAATTTGCTTAGCGTTAGAAGGATTCTTTACCCAACAGCGTTTTATCGAAATTGTTTTTGAGTTGAAATGGAAATAACGTGCGTTAACGCTACATGACCCTTTATTTGTTTCCACAATATTGGCTTTTACCATTACGTATAGGGACTTATAATTTCATCAATACAAGGTATTCATTTCTTTTGTAAGAAATATTATATCTATTTCTTCATGGCATGGTATTTATTTTTAATTTTGAATACAAAAAGAAAATAGCATTGAATTCCATTATCATCCTGTCTTTTTTACTACTTCTGGGAAACTGGGTAGTACACACCTTAGATAACATAACAAAGCGACGACAACCTTAAATCACATTTTAGAATGATAAAACAGATTTCTGAAAAAATAGTTTTTTTTTTAATGTATAAAAAAAAAAATTGAGTAAAATTTCAAGCAGCGAAATTTTTTTCGCTCCTAGCCGGATCACTTCAGACGAATAACAATAAAATTTCAAACCTTTGGATTCGATCTGCAAAACAACTTTATCCGAGGGATCAGTTTTTCTTTTGTTTGTTTGTTTGTTCCAGTGCGGACTGAAATCGTTTGACTCTTAATATTCGCACCAGAAAGATTTAAATAGGAGTTAAAAGGATTCGTTCTTCGGAGAGATATCTTGAAGCCCTGATAAAGTTACACCGTCTCGGTTACCACGCAACCGCCTGTGTTAGCTTGATTTGCCATAACTACTGTGCATAGAAAACGTGTGGTTGATCATTAAATACGGTCTTCATTCTACACTAAAATGTGATACATCCAGTCGACATCGAAGATCTTCAATCCCCATTCAAAGGTCTATTTTCATGTGAAAAACTAGCTGAATATCCGTGCTTCGCTACGAAGTACATTCAAATTAAATACAACTTGATTTGCCATAACTACTGTGCATAGAAAACGTGAGGTTGATCATTAAATACGGTCTTCATTCTACACTAAAATGTGATACATCCAGTCGACATCGAAGATCTTCAATCCCCATTCAAAGGTCTATTTTCATGTGAAAAACTAGCTGAATATCCGTGCTTCGCTACGAAGTACATTCAAATTAAATACAACTTGATTTGCCATAACTACTGTGCATAGAAAACGTGAGGTTGATCATTAAATACGGTCTTCATTCTACACTAAAATGTGATACATCCAGTCGACATCGAAGATCTTCAATCCCCATTCAAAGGTCTATTTTCATGTGAAAAACTAGCTGAATATCCGTGCTTCGCTACGAAGTACATTCAAATTAAATACAACTGTAAATGTCCGCAATTAATGCCAAAAAAAAATTATAACAAATACAATGGTCAATGTATACAATTAATGCCAAAAAATACAGTTATAAAAATATCTTAACGGATATTTTTATAGACAAAATAATGTAGAAGAAAATATTCAAATTAAATACAACGGTCAATATATCCAATTAATTTGTATGTTTAATATCCATAAAACATACTAATTTGAATTAAATTCCTTAAAAACTTCCATCTCAATTAGTATAGTGGTCAAATTTTATCTTTTACGGTATTTAAATTTTTTTTTTGTCAATTTATGTCGTTGTTATGCACGTGACGTAAAATTAATTGTAAATGATCACAAAAAGAAAAGAAATCACGTGATGAGCATTTAATAAATTAAAATTTTAAAAATTAATCTTTAAAAATTCACCAAAAATCAGAAAATGGAGGTAAAGATTCGGAAAAGGATATCATTTTAAAGGAATTTTTATGATCTTTCTCGTGACATAAATTTGATAACCCTCAAATTAATATTTTAAATGCAAACTTAAAACAAGTTACAAAAACAGATTAAAAATTTAATTAAAAAAAATCTAAGAAGAATTTTTCAAAAATCCTTCTTAGTGCACCCCTACACTACAAGAAGAATCGCCATGTAAAATTTCAGCCATTTGGTCTGTGTGTTATCTGCCAGTCAATCAGTCAGTCAGTCAGTCAGTTACGAAGCTGTTTTATATGTATATATAGACAACAGGATCCAAAAATAGGCAGTAGCTGATCTATTATTTATGATTATAAAAAGTCCCGAGAGGATAATTCTCCACAGTTTAACTTTTGGACTGAAGATGCACGTGGTCTACCTGATGCCCCTGGCGCAACCTGATGGAAATTATTCCATGAGGAAAAACTGAAATTAAATGTGAGAATTTCAGACGCAACAAAGTAATTACTTCCGACGCATAGCTGAATATAACAGCAACTTATCAGAAACTGATGTAAAAAGCATAACATAAATACACAGCTTCTTGATATGCACAATAAAAAATAAGAAGGGCAACTAGTTTAGAACTAATTAATCATTCTCCATCAAGTCGAGGTGCGTTCGACTTGATTGTGTCTACGGGCAATTTAAGAAAAAAAAAAGTGAATTTTTAAAATTTTTCTATAGTGGCAATCACACGTAATGCCTCTCGTCTTTGTGATGAACTGTTAATTAATTCGAAACTGGTTGCCATCCTTTATAATTTTTTTTTAAAATTCTGGATGTTAACAAACTGTGTGTACCTGCTATAACCGTATTGTTAGATGAAAATACCTGGGTAAAGAAATTTTATTTGATGAATATAATTATGAAATGTGACAGTATTTCTACAATGCACATTACTTTATCTATCAAGTTTTCAATACCTAAATAAGGTTATGGGGAACTTCCTATTCGTCATTTCCAATTACACTTTTCTAATTACACATCTTTCTAATTTTTTCTCTAATTACACATCAACAAGAGAATTTTTTTGTATTTTTTTTTCATCTGAAAGTAAGTTCTTTAGTTGCACGGTGCGCATTGTTCCAAAATTGCTTTAAAAGATAAATTATCTTTTAAAAAAATGATTTTAATTTTATATTGGTAGATGCAATAATTTTCTGTTCCGTAGAAAAAAAATAAATTGCTAAAGATTAAATATTTTGAAATATTAGGCGTATTTCTGCAAAAATTCTACTTGAATGAGCATAAAAACAGCATTAAAAAATACTGTCGAACCCCGTTATTGCGAACCCGGTATATAACGAACTCCCGGATATAGCGAACGAAAATTTAGGTTCCTCCGATTTCCTATCGTATTTAATGCTAATTTTCCTTTTATTATTTAACTTCCGAAATCTTAAAAATCGGCTATAACGAACCTTTTTTTCTGTCGACTACTGATTTTTTTAAAAAAACTTTTTAAGAATGTTGAAGATACAACGAATGAAGAAGAAGAAGATGATGAAGATTTACCTATCGCGATGTGGATAGAAAAGCACAAAATTTCATCATTCTCAGATTGTGGCATGCAATTGTTCGAAACATGTGACGATGAAGTCATTACATATGAATATCCGACTGAAGAAGATATTGGGGAAGAAATTAAAATGAATCATTCTGAAATCGAAGATTTCGCATTTGATGCTAATGAAGAGCACATAAATGACGAAATCCTCACCATCTCAGATGCTACAGCAGCGATGCGTGTAATGAATAAGTTTTTGTTTACACAAACAGTGGAAGAAAGAGTGTTGGAGTCATTTGCTGTATTGGACGAAGAAATTCATAAAATGTTTTTGAAATCGGCATCACGTCAGCAGAATAATACCGATTATTTCTGTATCAAAACAGTGAGCAACAATTAAAGGTAAAATGAATTTATTTCCGTTTGTCTTCATTTTTAGTTAATTTAATTAGTATTGTGTCAGTTTAATGTAATCTATTTTAGTCAATTTAATTCATTAATGATCATTTTTAATAAATTTTATCATTTTTTTGAATACATCATTATTGAATACACATAGCAACTAATGAATTATACATTTTGTGAACTCTAACATTTTTCTTAAAGGTTCGGATATAGCGAACAAAACCTTTGGTCCCTTGAAGTTCGTTATAACGGGGTACGACTGTATACATTTGCTACGGAGTTAGGCAACTACTGACAAGAAAGTGCCTCATCACTGAATTTAAGGTTTCGAGATATGCAAGGTCTGATGTGTCGTCTTAATTTTTACAGTTTCTACAAGAGATTAAAAGTCAGGCATCATTCCTTATACCACTTATCTACAGTTTACCTGAATCAATTCATTAATTACTTTTTTACTCTAAAACAATACTTTTGTAATTTTTTATACAAAATGAATTTAAAATTCTTTCGAATTAATAACGGTAACTTTATTTTTTCATTACAGTACTTGTCTGAATGTTACGGGCATTGGAGCTCGTATCCGCCCCTGGGGTTGAAAAGGGCATTATGATCAGCATAGATTAAACCCGTGATCACCTAATCAAGTATGTGTTCTCTATCTTTCCATTTGCTACAAGCACTCAACTACAGTCAGTAAATCATTTTTTGAAATTTATTCCATTTCTTTTGAAAAATTTTCGAGGAAAGCAAATGAGTAACTGGTTCTCAAAACCAACGATTTGTGGGTCTCTTCTTCAGACTCTAGATCAGGAATTCTCTACTTTTTATGTTTACGGCACTCTTAGGAATGAGATAAGGAACTTGGGACCCATTTGTATGAATTTTGGTTTATATATACATATATATATATTTTAATATTAAATTTGAGATACAGGGGGTAAAAGTGGAATATACAGGGTGTCCGGGCTAAA
Organism: Dolomedes plantarius; assembly: GCA_907164885.2. NCBI lineage: Eukaryota > Metazoa > Arthropoda > Arachnida > Araneae > Dolomedidae > Dolomedes > Dolomedes plantarius. The sequence continues at coordinate 101,341,500 of OU015500.1, forward strand.
AGTATCCAAAAGTTATGGCTTATTATTACGGAACTACCCATTAGAATGTAGTAGACTGCACCTCCTTGGATTATAAACCCCCTCCGAGATTTGTTGGGTCTAGACCAGGACTTTTCCTACCTTTTCCCAACCTATTTCTTACATCGAGCATTTTTAAAAGAATGATATTCTTCATCGACCCCCTCCCATTTTTACCATGTTTTTATTAGCTCGCTTTCTTGTTTGTTTGTTTGTGTGTGTGTTTGTCCGGTAAAAATCTTGCAATCGATTTTTACTAACTTCCCGTTTAGCTAGACATTTGAAAGTTTTAGAATAGCCCAGAACACGATGACAATGCATTATTTTAATACTTTTAGCCATCTTTAAGCAGGATTGAATTCATTTTCAGTTAATTTTTTTTTGAAAAATGGTGCAGCCATCTATCGGCCGGGACGAGAACGAAAAGTTAAACGAGAGTTAACTTCCAATTCTCGAGCTAAACAATTGATTACGCATTTAATCATTTTCTTTCAAGTTGATGGGATAATTCATCAAAAAAATTTTAAAAAAGTATTTATTAATACATAGAATTGTCAAGTTTATGTGATTCAACAAAAAATTTAAAAACATGGTATATAAAAAGTTCTTTTTATCTTGTAATTATTCTCTATAATGTACAGCATACAACATATAATTATTATACTAATAATTGCACATAAAACACTTATAGATAACAATTTAACTAAGAATGTGAACAAAAAATTAGAAAAAGTGGTTCATTTTTTTTTTGTTTTATTATTTTTGTACTATTTTCATTTTTAATTTCACAAGTATAAACAAGATTTCAGAAACACATATTGTAATTGCACAAACATCGCAAAGAGAAAAAACGAAACTGCTTCTGATTGGTTGCATCGGGAGGACCCATGTGATGTTTAAGGTCAAGTTGATTTCCCCAGTTCTGCAAAGTGTTGTACACAAATAAAAGCCAACGGCGGCATTCGAGGCATATACAAAAGCGCCATGACATTCGACTTAAGATGCATGGATCACTCCGCCTTATGCAAATCTGTATTCATACATATTAAAACGGATATTATTATCTAATAATAATGAATAATTAATACAAACTAAGTACATTCCTAAAAAATTAAATTAAATACAAAGTATATAGTACAAAATATAAATACAAAATATAATAAATAAAAAGTAGTGCATTCCTAAAAAATTAAATTAAATTTTAAAACAGAAAATTTTATCATCGACCCCCCAATCGACCCCTGGAATACTATAGACACTTTTTAAACTTCCATTGACCCCCAAGGGGTCCACCTGGACCCCTTTGGGAATCCCTGGTCTAAACCGTTGGTCCATTTTTCTTCGTAGAGCGCACTATTACGGGACACGTTTATCTTGATAAGCTGGAAAACTTTGCTGTTCCACAAATACCTCCGGATTTCCTGTTCGAACAGGATAGCGCCCCACCACACTATCACGGAGGTGTTACCGCGTTTTTGACTACGACATTTCTTGGAAGTTGGATTGGAACAGGGGGCCCAATTGCCTGGCCACCAAAGTCTCCGGATTTGACTCCATAAGACTTTTTTTTTTGCGCTTGGGGATTCATTAAATCCGTTGTGTATAAACAAAAAATTGAAACCGTGGATGAGTTGAAGAAGCGTATCATTCGAGGAATTCGTGAAATAACTCCTGATATGCTACGAAACACTTGGAGAGAACTGGATTACCATTTAGACGTTTGTCGTGCTACAAAAGGTGCACTCATCGAAATCTATTGATATTAAAACTTGGTAAGATGTTCTTTTTATTTAAATATATTTTTAATGTAGAATTACGTTCCTCCATAACGGTCCCCCGGGACACAAAATTTATGACGCTGAAACCGTCGTCGCGAGTTATAAATCAAGAGTGGTGGAGTAGGCATATGTAACTTATTTTTCTTACCATCGACCTATTCTGCATAGGGTTGTCACTCATCCGTCTCTTCGCATCTAGGAAATTTTACTGACAAAAAAAGAGGTAAGCAACGATAAGTAATCCTACGTAAATAACCCGCTGTATTTTCGTCAGAAGAGAGTACCTGAAATTTTTTAAAAATTCTAACGGGTAGATCCGTAAAAACAAGCCATAACTTTTGGATACTTTTAGTCCGGACACCCTGTATTTCAGGAACATGTTAAATTTAATTTCAAATAAATCCATTCCTGTTTTCATTCATTTATTGAAAGATATAAGTAACAAACACTCGAATAGGATAATTTAATAAAGTTTCAAAAATAGCTAAGGGATCTAGTAAAGTATTACACTAAAGGACTCATGCAAATCGCTGGGTCGCCTTCAATTGTAGCCAATCGGTAGCACGTCAGCTTAGAGCAGGGATGCTTAGAGCAGTGGGGCGCAAACTGTGGGTCACGACCCACAGGGGAGTCGCCAAAAAAATTGGAGGGGTCGCGGATAGTTTGATCTAAATTTACATCACATTGAATTATTTGATTAAAAGATATAATTCAAATTATATAATATAACTAGCTGAAAACCCGCACTTCGCTACGGAGTACATTCAAATTAAATACAACGATCAATGTATGCAATTAATGCCAAAAAATATAAATATATATGTATATATTTATAATAAATACGACGATCAATATATACAGTTGATGTAGAAAAAAATATTTTTTTTAAAAAATCGTAAGGGATATTTTTATAGACAAAATAATGTTCAATCGTCTGCCGCATTAGCAAGAAAAAAAATATTTTTTTGTCTATTTAGTTGTTATGCACGTGACGATAAATTTATTTAAAGTACCAGAAAAAGAAATCACGTGATCAGCATTTAATAAATTAAATTCCAAAAATTAATCTTTAAAAATTCACCAAAAATCAGAAAATAGAGGTAAAGATTCGAAAAAGGTTTCATTTTAAAGGACTGATATGATCTTTCTTGTGATATAAATTTTATAACGCTCAAATTAATATTTTAAATGCAAACTTTAAAAAAGTTACTAAAACAGCTTAAAAATTTAATTTGAAAAAATCTAAGAAGAATTTTTCAAAAATCTCTCTTAGTGCACCCCTACACTATAAGAAGAATCGCCATGCAAAATTTCAGCCCTTTAGGTCCAGCGGTTTGGTCTGTGCGTTGTATTTCAGTCAGTGAGTTAGTTACGGAACAGTTTTATATATACAGACTAGCTGAAAACCCATACTTTGCTACGGATTACAATCAAATTAAATACAACGGTCAATGTATGCAATTAATGCCAAAAATATGTATATATAAACATTTATAATAAATACAACGATCAATGTATACAACTGATGTAGAAATAAACGAAAAAATATATTTATGAAAAAATCGTAACGGATATTTTTATAGTCAAAATAATGTAGAAGAAAATATTCAAATTAAATCTAATACATCATACTAAAGAATATAGTACAGTTAATATAGTACAGTTTGAGGAACATATCTTTTACTGTATTTTAATATTTTTTTGGATAATTTCTAATCGTCTGCCGCATTAGCAAGAAAAAAATATATATTTTTGTCTATTTCATTGTTATGCACGTGACGATAAATTAATTTAAAGTACCAGCAAAAGAAATCATGGGGTCAGCATTTAATAAATTAAATTCTAAAAATTAATCTTTAAAAATTCTCCAAAAATCAGAAAATGGAGGTAAAGATTCGAAAAGGATTTCATTTTAAAGGAATTTTTAGGATTTTTCTCGTGATATAAATTTTATAACCCTCAAATTATTATTTTAAATGCAAACTTAAAAAAAATTACTAAAACAGCTTAAAAATTTAATTGTAAAAAATTTAAGAAGAATTTTTCAAAAATCTTTCTTAGTGCACCCCTACACCATAAGATGAATCGCCATGCAAAATTTCAGTCCTTTAGGTCCAGCGGTTTGGTCTGTGCGTTTCTGTCAGTCAGTCAGTCAGTCAGTTACGGATGTGTTTTATATATATATAGATGACGTATTTTTAATTATTTTAATTTACATTTGGTATAAAATAATGGTATGATATTATTAAATAAGGTGTATATTGTTAAATAAGGTACAAATATTACCTGAGATCTAGGGTCACACCTCATTATTCATTCTTTTTCTATTTTAGTTTGATAAATTAAACGAAGTTTTTAATGTCTTAATAAGAAGCGTATAATTTTGAAAGCCTGCACTTTTTTTTAATTTTAATGATCGTTTATTTCTATCTAAATGAAATACAAACATAATATTAGTTTATAAATATGCGGTTTTTGGTCACACAAAATTTACTAAAAACAAATGTAGAGGGTGATCAAGGCATATTTTCTTAATTGCTATTTTGCTGAGTAAATACATATACAAAAAAATCTATAGTTCATCGAATTTTAACTTAGTCAAAATTTGCTTATTTCTTTTTATACCTTAAAGAAATTTTACACCTTAGGGCATTTTTCGTATTTTCAAAAAATGCAAATAATGTTTTAAAATTTAAATTATTTGGGAGGAAAATCTGGTATAGTGTGTTTTGAACGCTCCTAAATTCCTTTTGTGGCGGAAATTTATAAAATGAATTCAAGGTGCAGAGAAGTTCTTTCTTTCTGAAAATGCCATTTTTATTGGATTATCAGCATGTATGTAGCTGTAAATACGAGACACATTTTCTGCATTTGGTAACATTGAGGTGAGCAAATCCAATAAGGTTAGTACACAGCAGCCTTAAAACATGTCAATCTGCCGGATGTTAAACAGCAAATAATTTTTAGAACGTTCGTATACTCGTATTAATCCATCGCTCCAATGAACGCCTCCTTTTTCTTTCAGTGTTTTTATCCCCGTGACACCATTTTGAGAAAATTTTTTACCGATCCCGTTTTCGTGATATAGAATTTTATCGACAGTATATTTTAAACGTTTTCATAATGCATCACTTTTATTGGTTACTGACTATTGTATACTTTAACTACTCAATGATTTTGAGGTTTTTAAGTTTTGGGGGCAACTCTAAAAAATACGATAAAGAAAAAAAGAGAGATTTGTAAGGGAATTTCTCTGATGACGAACCGATATCAAGCAGAAAAAGTTTTATTCAGTTCAGGGCACACGACGATTCAGGCGATTACAATAGAACCAAACGACAGTCGAGATGCAAGTAATGCTCCAAATAATCGAAAGGTTGAAAAATACATAAAATAGAAGATCCACAGATAATTTCCGAGTAACTGCGATAGCAAAAGATGGATTTTGGAGGATTTTATTTATTTTTTAAATTTTTTAAAAAGTAGCTTCTGTATCAACGAATGTGGAAGAGAAAATTATTGAAATAACACGCTGAGGCTGGAATTTTATTCTCTAAGAAATTGCTGAAATTTCGTTAAATTGGAACAATGAGGAAAAAATAAATAAAACCTTTACATTTTAATTTTACCTCTAGAAACTTATTAGTATGAATTTATACACTCGTCTATGTTTGTTGTAAAATCTAAAAAATCAGTAGACTTTTAGTATCGCTTTCAAATATGGTTTTTTGTTTGGTTGAGAGCGTTACGGTAAACTTTTGCCCCACAAGGGCTAATTAAGCGATACGGAACTTTAAAAAAAAAAAAAAAAAAAAAAAAAAAAGCTTTTTCAAATACGAAACTAAAGTCAAGGTCAAGGTAGGTTTACTTTTAAAATTCCAATCTAAGTCGAAGCACTTAGCTCTTTGGGAGTGTTTAGGATGGACAAGCTGAAATTTTGAAACTCATAAAGGCAAATTCAAGGTATGTACACAGGCCCTAATTTTCCTTTAGGCCCGGTAGGCCCGGGCTTAGGGGGCCCCCGAATGTTGCCTCCAGCCAAAAAAATTTTAATTTTAAAAGGAAAAAAAAAAGAACAAATTCCGAATTCAAATTTTTTAAAATTTTACCTTTTTAATAGCAATTTTTTAGATCCTTTCAAATTTGATTGATTGATTGGTTCATCATATGTATAGTTATATGCATAGTTCATCATATGTATGTTATAGTGTATATAAGGGATTAATAAGTTTTTCTGGTTGCATTGTATTGGTGTTTTAATGATGAAGTCAATATGTTGTATTGCTTTTTGTTATTTGATAATGTTCTAGGCTTCTACGCTTGAAATAGCCAATTCTTGATAAAATGGTACTTTCAAAATGATTCATGATTATTTCTTGTGTGTGTCAATTTTCGAAATTTTACGCCCACATCAGTGTTAGGGGGCCTCCATCCCGAGTTGTGCCTATAGTCAAGAATTTTCTAAATCGGGCCCTGTATGTACAGGAAATTTATGCAATGTCTCCTCAGGGAAAACTTACGTTGGACGAGGTGAAAGACAGCCCTCAAAAGCCTTCGGAAAAGTTTTGATGTTCCCGTAAACTTAGGCGTTTTGGGCTTTACGTTGACTATAACGGGCATCTGAAACTGTAAGGGCCTGTTCACATAGAAAAATTTTTAAGCTATCATGTACCAATCATTGGCCCATTTAACCAATCAGCGCCAACGGAATCTTTAACGCTCATGGGTTCTATATGAACAGGTCCTAAATCAGATGTAATGAGGTCAGCAGTGGCGCACCCAGAGGAAAAAAAGAAGTAGAAATATTGATTTTGCATTATAAATATTTTTATTTGTTCATCTCGCCCCTCCCCCATGCATTAAAAATATTTTTATCCATTTATCTCACCCCCCCCCCCAAAAAAAAAAAAAAAAAATCCTGGGTGCATCACTGGCGGTCAGATGTATTTCAGATGTAAATAAGATGTATTTCTATGTCAGTAAATGGCAAAGTAAAAATTTAAGAGCGAAAACAAAGTTAGGAGCTTAGAAACCGATATTTACAACAGGAACACAGAGCTTCTTAAAATCCCCTGTAAAAAATTGGGATTGCAAGTAGGTTTGATATTGATTGATATTGTTTATCGTCAGGCCGAGGGGAATATTAAGTACTATTAGTTGTCTCTATTAACAATTCACAAATTCAAATTTAAAAGTAAATTTTAAGAAGCTGTTCGTTGTTTGTTTCTGTATGCGTTTTCCCCAAGTTTCAGTAGGTGATTACGCAATATTTAAATGACCCTGTTCTGTTCATGATATCAATGTCTGAGGATTTTACCTAGGGAAAAGAAGTATCGAATTCGTTAATATTTGTGCCTAATAATTGTACTTAAACATATAAGAATGCTCTAAAATTTTATATAATAAATTTTATATAAGATTTGTAAAGAAACTATACCGTGAATTTTTGGTTTTATTTATTTATTTATTTATTGTTTTCTAAATTTAAAAGTTAACTGAACCGAAATACTACTCAATACTACTTACATAATCATTTCAGCAAAGTTTAGTATATTAAACTGTCAACAGATGGCAGCACTATTTTAGATAATTTCAAGTTCAACTTTGTTCATGGAGTTATTACAATGGAATATCAATTATAACAAATTCTTCGATTTAATGAGTTCCGACTGAAATGCTTGGAAATTTCAACGGATATCCGATTTTACAAATATTAGTAATTTTCACAAAAGATATTCGTGACTTTCGTGAATTCCAACGATCACGTATTCTATTTCTTTTACACTAGCGTTTAACAAGGGTAAAGGAAACTTTTTTGACCCTTCAAACTCATATCGTGCTACGCTTAATGTCCGGTGACCTGTTATTCAATTTCCAGAAGATGTTACAGACAATAGTTTTTTAACCCACTCGCAAATTTAAGAGATGACTTCTGTGCCGATGCGCTGAAGCATGATAAAGCATTACAGTGATAAATTTTAAACATTTCGAGAGTTTCCATCGGTACTCTCAAATTTTTCAACAGCAAACGTTACAGACCTATATATTTAATTGTTTGTGTATTTATTTATTTCTTCATTTATTTTGAAGAGTCAAATAAGAAACATAATTAAACTGAACGAAATACAGAACAAGGTGAAGATTTTTATTAACAATGTGGATAAAACCCGCATTCAGAGCCTGACTAAGGCAGGGGCATACGGGGCAGTTGCCCCGGGCCCCCACATTAGAGGGGGGCCCCAAAATCGAATAGAAAGTTTATTTTACGTTTCCCTTTTCAATGAACTTTTTTTAGATGTGCTATATCCCTTTTAATGATGGACATAGAATTGTCAGAAAATCAATAAAATGGACAGAACGATATTTCGTCTGACCATTGGAGGGGGGGGGGGGGTATTTATGTTATATTTATGTAATAATCAAGGATGATATGTCTGCTCTGATTCAGCACATTTTTAGCTAAAAACTTTATAGCTATTTTCGGTTCTAGTCAATTTTCTTGTTATATATCTATAATGAGGTGAAAAATTTAAATACCTCCATAAAGTTCGGTTCTTCATTACTGAAGTAGTGAAGCAGAGGGGGGCCCCCAAAGAAGTTTTTGCCCCGGGCCCCGATTAGGCTAAGTCGGGCCCTGCCCGCATTTACCATGTTTGTGGATATACCATCGATGTAACCATTTGTTTTAAAAGACATGTTTTCTTAAAAATTTTCAATTTTTCTAACTGACACTGAGATTGCACTTGTGGAAATTGGTAGGTCTTTAGTCGTGCCCGTTAGTAAATATCCGTATAAAAATTATAAAGTTTCTTGATTAAATTTTTGAAAAAACGCTCGAATTCTCTGAAAAACTTGAATGTTTATCTTTTAACGTAGGATTACGTTCCTCAATAACGGTCCTTTGGGGAGAAAAAAATTGTCCTGCGTAGCGAGTTATAATTTTGGTAGCGCGCCAAACCGATTAGCAGTAAACAGTTAAACAGAAAAGTACCAAAATGCGTCATTAAAAAGAAAAAAAAAGGGGGGGAGGGTTAATCAGACGATAGTTAATCCTACGTTAATAACCCGCGGTAGTTTCGTTAGAGGTGACTACCTGAAATATTTTTTTTTTCAATCTTGAAGTGTACACAAATATGCATTTTTACTTTGTTACCGAAATTAGTAAATACCTGATCATACAGGTCAAAAAGGCAAAAAATTGAATTGCTCGTTATATTGTCGAGAGAAATATGATAATTTATCCAAAGAAAAAAACACATGATTATTCCACAAAGCTTTCTGGTTTTGGGTATGGACATATGAGAGGTTTGTGCGAATAGTTACCAAAATCGACAGGAACTTATTTGATAACATGCTCGACAAAATGTTACACACAAGATTCTAACTGCCTAAGATTTTCTCGAAGTAAAGAAATAAGTCAAAGTTAGAAGAATAAATTTTTAAGTTAAGAAATATACGAATATTTATTGGAAGCGAATACTAATATTTATTGGATTAATATTTTCATGTATATACGATTCTATCAGAAAAAATAATGTTAAGAAATACTGTATCAATATTCAGTATGCAAAGCGATAATGGCTATATTTAAACTTTAAAAAGTAGGGGAGAATACAATTTTTATGTAACTTAAGTGAGGTTTGTTTATTTATTTATTTATTTTACGTTTTCTACAAGGTAGGATCAAAACGATCCAGGACTAATTTTATAAAATGCAACACTAACATATAATTATAGGTAAAAATTTTCAAAATACCGGCCTTGGCAATTTACACATTTATTCCAGGGGCTGTATAATTGTGAAAATGAAGTTTCGAATCCATTTTTATTACCACGTTTTAATTAACTCGCTTTCTTGTTTGTCCATTACAAATCTTGCAATCGATTTTTAACTAACTTCCCGACTAGCTAGACATTTGAAACTTTTAGAATAGCTCAGAACACGATGACAATGCATTCTTTTAATAGTTTTAGCCATCTTTAAGCAGGATTGAATTCATTTTCAGTTAATTTTGTTTTGTATGGAAAGTTAGTTCGGAAAAAATCCGCAAGGTGGCCCTTCGATCGAATTCAATGCTTGCACTTTTGCGTAACGGCGTTTGACGATTTTGAAAACAGAATACATAAGAATTTAGTTTGTTTACAAAAATATTGGGCGAAAAATTAAAAAAAAATTATAAAAGTTAAGCAGTTTATAAAGTCTGTGGATAGTGGAAACGACTAAAAAGTGATTAAAATTAAATAAAAGAAAGTGAAAAAGAATAATTAAGTGAAGGTTTGTGCAATTAAGAGAGATCTCCACGCGGTTGACCTGGCACTCCAAAAAAAAAAAATAATAATAATAATAAATTGAAAACCAAGTAGGCTCTGGTATTAATGTTTGTAAAAATCTCATATATGTAATTCAATTAATAAATGTTTGAAAATTTCATACAATTGCTCTCTTTATCACGCATTTGATCATTTCCTTTCAAGTTGATGGGATAATTCATGAAATTTTTTTTTAAAGTATTTATTAATACATAGAATTATCAAGTTTATATGATTTAACAGAAAATTTAAAAACGTGGTATATATAAAAAGTTCTTTTTATCTTGTAATTATTTAAGATGTCCTTCACAGCAATCGTCGCATTAGTCTTCACCTCAAGACATTTTGAAGTTTCGGAAAAAAAGAGAAATAAATCACATGGTGTAAGATCGGGGGAGTATGGAGGATGTCCCAAGACAGTTGCAAAATGTTTAGATAGATATTCAGCCACAATTGCAGATCGATGTGCTGGGGCATTATCATGAAGTAATTTTCAGGGTTTTTTTTTTTTTTTTTTTTTTTTTTGGGGGGGGGGGGCTGTATACAAGTCCGGTCTCTTCCTTCTGATGGCCTCCCTGAGACGTTCTAATATTGCCTTGTACATTTCCTTATTTACAGTACGTCCGCCGGGTATAAACTCAAAATGAATGACACCTCTGGGTTCAAAAAACAATTCCAGAAAGACCATACCTTTAGACTTGTCTATCCTAATTTTCTTCTTCCTTGGCGAATTTGGTGACTTCCATTCTGAGGTTTGGCGTTAAGTTAAAGGGTCATACAATTAACACCAAATTTCATCATTTTATTTAAGTCCGGATCATTATCACTCATTTCAATGAAGTCTCCACAAATTTCAAACTCTTGTTTCCAACTGTTCTTGAGTCATACACTTATGAACAAAACAATTGCATAACCTTTTCATTTCTAGCTTATCCGTTATAATGGATTGACAGCTAGCATAGGAAATTCCTATCTTGTGGGCAGTATCTTCAATGGATAATCGTCGGTCATTCCGAATAACCGCTTTAACAGCTAAAACATTTGTTTCGGTTATTAAAGTCGCTTGTCGGTCTGACCTTCCATCATCCTCTAGTGAAGCGCGGCCATCTTTAAATCGCTTAGACCATTCAAAAATAAATTCAAGGGTGCGGTGGCCCGGTTGGCGAGGGAAGCGGGCCAGTGATCTGTACGTCGTTGGTCCGATGCCTGTCGCTGACAAAACCACCGACGTGTAAACTAATGGCGGCTGGTGCACGGAAAAAATCTGTCGTAGCTGCAGTGTCCTCCAAGTTCCCAAAATACCTCTGGAGTTGCGGGGACAGCTGTTCCGGTCTCGTCGCTTGACTTGGTTCAAAATTACGGGATCGATGTTCCTCGAGGTCAAGTCAGACTCAGCCCTAGTGGCACCTCGCATTAAGTGAAGCTGCTTACTACCCTTTGTCATGGACCTAGGTCCTTTGGACTTGGTCCAAGGGGATTGGAAACAACAACAGAAATAAATTTTCTTGATAACGCTTTGTGACCGTAAGCTTTATTTATCATTTCTACAGTCTCTGATGCATTATCTATATATATAAAACAGTTCCGTAACTGACTCATTCATTCACTGACTGACTGACTGACTGACATACAACGCACAGACCAAACCGCTGGACCTAAAGGGCTGAAATTTTGCATGGCGATTCTTCTAATAGTGTAGTGGTGCACTAAGAAAGATTTTTCAAAAATTCTTCTTAGATTTTTTTAGATTAAATTTTTAAGCTGATTTTTAAACTTTTTTTACGTTTGCATTTAAAATAATACATTGAGGGTTATAAAATTTATATCACAAGAAAGATCATAAAAATTCCTTCAAAATGAAATTTTTTTCGAATTTTTACCTCCATTTCCTGATTTTTGGTGAATTTTTAAAGATTAATTTTTAGAATTTAATTTATTAAATGCTGATCACGTGATTTCTTTTTCTGGTACTTTCAATAAATTTATCGTCACGTGCGTAACAACTAAATGGACAAAAAAAATATTTTTTTCTCTTTCTAATGCAGCAGACGATTGGATATTATCCCAAAAAAATGCATATCCCTTACGATTTTTTCTATAAATATATATATATAGAGATAGATATATATTTTACATCAATTGTATACATTGATCATCGCATTTATTATAAATATATATATTTATTTTTTGGCATAAATTGCATACGTTGACCGTTGTATTTAATTTGAATGTACTCCGTAGCGAAGCGCGGGTTTTCAGCTAGTCTATATATATAAAACAGTTCCGTAACTGACTCATTCACTGACTGACTGACATACAACGCACAGACCAAACCGCTGGACCTAAAGGGCTGAAATTTTGCACGGCGATTTTTCTTATAGTGTAGGGGTGCACTAAGAAAGATTTTTGAAAATTCTTCTTAGATTTTTTAAAATTAAATTTTTAAGCTGTTTTAGTAACTTTTTTTAAGTTTGCATTTAAAATAATAAATTGAGCGTTATAAAATTTATACCACAAGAAAGATCATAAAAATTCCTTTAAAATGAGATCTTTTTTTTAATCTTTACCTCCATTTTCTGATTTTTGGTGAATATTTAAAGATTAATTTTTAGAATTTAATTTATTAAATGCTGATCACGTGATTTCTTTTTCTGGTACTTAAAATAAATTTATCGTCACGTGCATAACAACTAAATAGACAAAAAAATGTTTTTTTTCTTGCTAATGCGGCAGACGATTGAACATTATTTTGTCTATAAAAATATCCCTTACGATTTTTTTATAAATATATATATATATTTTTTGTACATCAATTGTATATATTGATCGTCGTATTTATTATAAATATATATATATATATATATATATACAGTGGCTGCCAAAAGTGTTCGTACACTTACGAATTTCAATGAAAGAGAGGGCTATCCATTAATTAAAATGAATATTTCAGAATGGGTATTTAATAATAAGATCTATAATCTGTTCTTAACAAAACTACATGAAATATTTTGAAAACATAGTAAAACTTTATTTTTAAGAAACCAGTAATCAAAAAGTAACAAAAACTTTATCTCACAAAAGTCATCGTACACTGAAATATTTTCGGATAAATTCCTAATTAAAATTATCGTCTGGCGCTTTATTTTTATTTTTGAATTGTGGTGGCATTTAAAATATTGCTTGGCTTTAATTTCTGCTTGCCTACTCCATAATATTCTATTTATTATTCAAAAATGGCTCGTAGTCGTAAAGAAACAGCAAACAGCATTCGAAAATTGATTATTTTTCATCATAGTATTGGTAAATCAGTTCGGAATATTGCTAAATTACTTAATTTATCCCATTCTACTGTGCAGTATGTGAAAAAACGCTTTAAAGAAGAAAATTGGATCGAAAACAAGGTAAGAAAAGGCCGTCAGGCAAAGTTAACAAAACGTGATCAGAGATTTATAATTAGAAAATTTGTGAAAAATCCACGTTTGAGTGCTGTAAAAGTTTCTGCAGAATTCAATGAAACATTTTCTACTTCAATTTCACCTGAAATTTTTTGACGAGTTCTGAGAACAGCTGGATTACATGGGCCTGCCCATAGAAAATTTTTTTGTGAGTGAGAAAAACAGAAAGTTTAGGCTTCCCTTCGCACTATCAATGATAAATAAGCCCCAAACGTATTGGAATAATGTCTTATTTGCCGATGAACATTTTTGGTGCTGATGGGCGTATAATTGTATGGAGAAGAAAAAAATGGGGAACTTAATCCCAAGAACTTAGTAAGAAAAGTTAAGCATGCCAGTGGAGGTATCCTTGTGTGGGGGTGCATGTCAGCATCAGGACTAGGAAATTTGGTATTTATTGATGGCATAATGAATCATTCTGTTTTTATAAATATTTTAAGAGACAATTTAAAATTATCAACTCAAAATTTAGGTATTGGAAACAACTTTGTTTTTTTTATCAAGATAACGATCCTGAGCACACGCCTCTCAACGTTCGCATCTGGTGTCTCTATAATTGTCCACAAATTTTGAAAACACCACCTCAATCGCCAGATTTAAATCCAATAGAACATATTTGGAGAGAACTGGAGGTTCGAGTACGAAAACACGACATTCACTTGAAAAGCGAAATAAAAACAATTATGATATAAGAATGGATGAACATTAATGCAAAAATTACAAAAGAACTAAAGCAATCTATTCCCAGACTTTTAAAAGCTGTTGTGGATGCTAAAGGCTATCCTACTAAATATTAATTTAACGAAAAATTAGAATATTTACTAATATGTAGAGATTTTTTACAAGTGTACGATGAATTTTGTGAGATAAAGTTTTTGTTACTTTTGGATTATTGGTTTCTTAAAAATAAAGTTTTACTATGTTTTCAAAATATTTCATGTAGTTTTGTTAAGAATAGATTATAGATCTTATTATTAAATACCCATTCTGAAATATTCATTTTAATTAATGGATAGACCCCTATTTCATTGAAAATCGTAAGTGTACGAACACTTTTGGGATCCACTGTATATATATTTTTGGTATTAATTGCATACATTGACCGTTGTATTTAATTTGAATGTACTCCGTAGCGAAGTGCGGGTTTTCAGCTAGTTTCCTTATAAAAAACATAATTTTATGGATGACTTCCGATCAAATTGCGACATTTTCAAAGCCAGCCGTTTTAATTTTACATACTTGTATAAATCAATCGATTTTGGGTTATTGGAATACGCAACAAGAACACTATCTAGCAGTAAATATTAATACTATTATTAGGCATCATAATATACGTTGATTCTAAAGTTTATTTCTCATTTTATTATTTTAAATAAATTAGTCCTGGAACTTTTTGATCCTACCTTGTATTTACTGGTCCAATTTTTAGGGTGAATGTAGATGACTGTCACAGATTATTTTAACAGGTTACCTTTACAATTAATTTCTAGCAAACGGGCATAACGTCAAGATAAGAAAGATTGAAACAAAACTCAACCAATTTACAAACAATCTCCTTCTAGAAATTAAAAATGAAAACAGCAGTTAAAACAACAAACGTATTATCATTAGAAATCCTTCAAAAAAAAAAAAAATCGTAGAGATCGTCAGAATTGCCGTGGAACACAATAATTGTCAATTAACCTACGCGACGTTTGAACCGATCCATAAAGGTAGGAAGTGTTTGCAAGTAAGTTTTCGGCAGGATATGAGAAAACTCGGAGGCGTGAGTGACGTATTACTTATAAATGAAAGTTTCCCACCACCAGAAACCATGACGTGATAAGTGGCGTCCCTTCTGGAGTGGGACTATTTACAGACGGAATTTTGTTTTATTCGATTCACGTAAAGTCAAAGGACCCGTATGAAAATAAAACAATCTCATTAAATCATCAATAATTGAGTTAACTCCTTCCTAAAATAGCTATGAGTTGACGCTTAAGTACTCATTTGAGAAAAAGAATAAATACTCGGATGTCTGTTAGCAAATCGTCTGCCTCCACATTTGAATATCTACATGATGAGAGTGAAAGGTCTAAATATACTCCCTACGTATATGGTAATGGTTCTAGGAATTAACGATGGTTCAAAACTTCATAATTATTGTGGTCGTACAAGCTGACAGACTCCATAGAAGCAGACCCTCCCTTTAGCCGAGCAGCGGACTGCAATTTTAATTTCATTTGGCAGCTGCAGACGAGAAATGGCCCATGTACTTAGGGCGATTCTCGTTGTCATTTAAAAATCAGGTTTTTTTCCCCTTTTTTTTCTTCATTTTAAGTTTTGCTTTCGACTGTTCTTTTACAAGGGCAGGCTAGACGAAACTCTCGCTTAAATCGTGGTTCATTTGTAATATTTTCCTGGTTACAGATCACACTAAGCTCACAGAGTCCCAAGACGAGAGACAAAACTTGTACGGAACTTAACACGTCTTGTGCAGCTTTTCACAGACTGTTAATATTTTTTTCTCGCTTAGCTGTGATCATATTAGTGGCTGCATCAGTATTTTTGGGAGAACATGTTAACAATCCTTTTTTGTAAGAAGCGAAAATAAATTACTGTACTTTTTTATGGTATGAAAGTGAGAGCCTGGAAATGGGTTAAAGTTTCACTGTGGAAAATATAAATTTGTTGCGACATTTCCCCCCTCCCCAACGTAGCAGGGCAGGCACATTGTAAACTGATGTTACACCTTAAAATTTAACGTGCAGTTAACTGTTCATTCAAAATAATAATTACAAGATAAAAAGAACTTTTTATATACCATGTTTTTAAATTTTCTGTTGAATCATATAAACTTGACAATTCTATGTATTAATAAATACTTTTTTTAATTTTTTGATGAATTATCCCATCAACTTGAAAGAAAATGAAGTTAATTGGAAGTTAACTTGCGTTTAAGTTTTCGTTCCCGTCCCGGTCGATAGATGGCTGCACAAGTCTACAAAACAAAATTAACTGAAAATGAATTCAATACTGCTTAAATATGGCTAAAAGTATTAAACTAATGCACTGTCATCGTGATCTGAACTATTCTAAATGTTTCAAAAATCTAGCTAGTAGGGAAGTTAGTTAAAAATCGATTGCAAGATTTGTACCGGACAAACAAACACACACACACACAAACAAACAAGAAAGCGAGTTAATAAAAATATGGTAAAAATCTATCATTCCTTGGATTTAAAATTTTAATATATATACAGGGTAGTCCAAAATTATTGAGCACATTTCCTGTTTGAAAAAAAAAAGAACAAAGTGAGGTACGTACGGGTTTATTGTTCCTTTAGAACGACAATTTAAAACAGTTTTACATAACAAAATTTAAAACATTAAATAACTTCCACATGAGCTCCATTTGTGGCACTCAAAATATCCAGCCGATATTCCCGCCAAGTGTTTTGCAGCATTTCAGCAGGTATTCCTCCAATGACTTCAGTGATTCGTCGTTTTAGGTCATCGATATCCGGAACTGGAGTTGAATACACTTGGTCCTTAACATACCCCCATCTACAGCCAAACATTCTCTTTCGGGCTACTGTGTGCTTTTTCTCTTACTGCATGAGGATATTCAGAAATCTTTCTTGCGAAATGTTGTCGGCCATCTACCGGCTTATGTGGAAGTGATTTAATGTTTAAAAATTTTGTTGTGTAAAACTGTTTTAAATTGTCCTAGAAAACTATAAACATGTATGTACCTCATTTTGTTCTTTCTTTTTTTTTTCGAACATGAAATGCGATCAATTATTTTGGTCCACCCGATATTTAAAAATTTAAATAAATAGTCGATTCGTAGCCAAAATTGACGTAATTAACACTACGATTCCTGACGTGATTAACCGTACGATTTCCTGAGATATCAGTAGTAAAATGTGAAGGATTAATTAAGAAAACATAAACATTATATGACATAAAAACATGTTTATACCTTAAATTTTATGAGCGATGAACATTTTTATTTTTAAAAAAAAATCCAACTCTTTAAATTTAACATTTTGATAGATTTGGAAATCAAGTGTCATTAAATAAAGTCACATCCAAAATTGGTGTGCTTTAGCGTTTGATTCCGTAGAGATAATGCTATGTGTAAAGGATTAATGAAGAAAACCTGAATGCGACACAACATGAAAATATATTTATGGTGGAAAGTAGGGGTTGCGGGGCAGCCAATTCCCTCATTGGTGGATGATCCCTTTGATCCCCTTGGGCTGAGAGACGATAACTCTGTTCGGGCTATTTCGGAATATTGTTTGAATATTTTCTTATTCTGTTTATAACTAAAATGGCCTATTCAGCGTATCAGAACCATACCACCAGACCATCTATATATTTAAGTTGCTAAGCCGACTTTTTGGGCAGTCCGTCAGAGAAAACTACTGCATCAATTGACATTATTTTGGTCTTAAACGAAAGATTATAATCTGTAGATTTGTCAAATTTGGCTTTTGTAACCGCAATTTCTATTAATTAGCGATAATTTACAATTAAAAAAATTGATTTCTGCGCATGCTCAGTGGCATGTTTAAATCTGGTTTTAGAAACTCACTGTTTCTGCGTATGGTCAGTGACATGTTTTAATGATAAACACGTTTATTCCGAGGAGTCTCTCTAGATCTCTCTCTGCCATTTTTATTTTTAAGATAATTATGTTTGTGAAATATAAGATTTAACCCGATGTAAATTGTTTATTTCGCGGTGTTAAATTAGCAATAGTTTACAATTAAAAAAATTGCTTTCTGCGCATGCTCAATGACATTTTTAAATCTGGCTTTAGATACTCACTAAGCAAGAGGCCGCTTAAACACATTAATTTGTTTCTGAGCATTATTATGATTTTCAACATTTGGCAATGATGTGTTGTGTTTCACTTTATAAATTACTAGCGGCCCGTCCCGACTTTGTCCGGGTTGAACAAAATATTTTACCAATAAATTTCCAGTTGATAGCCAATAAATTGTAAATGTTTTTTTACCTTAATAATAACCTAAATAATACATTAAATTAATTTTATGATAGTTAATAATTAAAATAAAATTTTTAAAAGTAAAAGGCGTGCCGGAGAACGGCTAGGTTCGAACCGCTAGCGTCAGAACAGAAGCCCACAGCGATAGCACCACGATAAGGATCATTGAAACCTTCGGTACAAAAAGCGGTAGAAGACAGTAGCGGAAACAATGGAGATTGTTAGGATTAAGCTCCTAACTTTATTTCTACTGATCAGATATACATAATATATAGCCTATGACCATCTGGAATAATGTACCTTTCAAACAGTGAAAGAATTTTTCAAATAGGTACAGTGGTTCTGAAGATTACCTTCCACGTACAAAATCCCCTCTCTCTTTATATATTAGTATAGATAGCACCACGCTAAGGATCGTTGAAGACTTCGCCACAAAAAGCGGTAGAGGACAGTAGCGGTAACAATGGAGATTGTTAGGATTGAGCCCCTAACTTTATTTCTACTGATCAGATATACATAATATATAGCCTATGTCCATCTGGAATAATGTACCTTTCAAGCAGTGAAAGAATTTTTCAAATAGGTACAGTGGTTCTGAAGATTACCTTCCACGTACAAAATCCCCTCTCTCTTTATATATTAGTATAGATAGCACCACGCTAAGGATCGTTGAAGACTTCGCCACAAAAAGCGGTAGAGGACAGTAGCGGTAACAATGGAGATTGTTAGGATTGAGCCCCTAACTTTATTTCTACTGATCAGATATACATAATATATAGCCTATGTCCATCTGGAATAATGTACCTTTCAAGCAGTGAAAGAATTTTTCAAATAGGTACAGTGGTTCTGAAGATTACCCTCCACGTACAAAATCCCCTCTCTCTTTATATATTAGTATAGATATATCATAAATTAAATATACAGAGAATCAAATAAGTTTATAATATTTTTCTCCACCTATTGTTTAAGTTTGATGAGTGTCATTAGATTAATTTTCCCGCGGATGAATTGTGGTGGCATTCATGAAAGTTGAGCAAATTTTAAATCATGTTTTATGTACTATAAATGTAACATACAGTTATATAATTTGTTTTGGTGTTTGATTGACTGACAATTTTCAATTTATTTTAATTCTTTTTCATGTTGATTGACTGACTCAAGGTAAAGTTTTTTTTAAAATTAAGCTTTGTTTAGTCTTTTTATTTATTTACCCTTTATAATTTTTAAGTTTTTATACGCTTAAATTTCCTTTTTTATATATATTTTTTAAATTATCGCGTACTGGATTAAAACACAGAAGTGCTTCACGAAAAGCGTAAACAAAATGGCGATAACAGTTTATTCAGTTTCATGCAAGAAAAAAGACACATTTTGCTCACTTTTTCGAGAGAAATGTACTGATAAGCGGACCCCTGGAGCAGACTAGGCCCCGTATATCAGGGGGTCATGAGCCCTGGAGATGCGTTCGGCCAATAAGAAGCAGAGATGATGAAATCGAAGGGGGCTCCGTAGAATGGACTAAAAAAATTATAAAAAGGCTGGACACAAAAAATAAGGGGACTTTCTGGCTTACTCGCTGACTTGCTGGTTGACTCTTTCTCTGATCCATGCTACTTGTTTCGGTGCCTACTGGAAACTTCGAAGAACGCCATGATGAAAAATTTTGAGTAAAGACTTTGGAGCTAGAGTAGTGACTCTCCCGATGTACGAAGACGATTGAGCATGGAAGTGGCCTCGAGATTATTAAGCTATCCCCAAAGATAAGTTTCCTTTTTAATTTTTTTTTAGCCATAGCATAATTTAAATAAATTTTTTTTTGGTTCTTTTAATATTTTTTTGGTCAGTCAATCAACTTTTGGCCAAATTTTTTTTTCTCTTAAGGATGTTCAAGGTGAGAATTAAATAATTTTAATACGAGGGATATTATTAGTTAATATTATGGTTACAAGTAGAAGGAGAGATATTATTAATATGTATGTGTATGTTGAGTGTGTAATGAAGTTAAGGCAATGAGAGAAATTTTCTCTGAATTTCTGTTGTTTAAAGTTAAGTGAAAAGATTTTATTAATTTGTGTTAAAAGAAATGAATAAAATTTTTAGTTTGTTCCCTCAGTTAAATTTGTGTCTGTCATGTTTTGTGTGTAACCATTTGTGAATTTCTGTTAGCCATTGAATCTTGGTTATTGTTTTAGTTTGGAAAATTAATGCACAACTCAATGCCCACCACAATACGATAAAATGAATTGAAATGTGTAACTAAGAGAAATTTATTACTCATCCAGTTTTAATTAATAAGAAATAAGTTTAAAATAATTAATACTTCTTTGATTTAAATAAATAACAGTAGTAAAAGTTAGATACAACAGATGTGTTGAGTGTAATTTGTGTATTAGTGCATTTATTTACTATCTAGCCGTCATATTTTGCAGGGTGCCAACTAGTAGAATTATAAAGCTGTAGAAAGAAAATGCTCGCTTTTCTCAAAGAGGTGAATCAGTTTGATCTGTTATACTCGAATTTTTTTCTCTCTCTCCAATTCCTTCTGTCTAGAAAAACTAATTAAAAAAATGCTGATTTTCAAGGTAAATTCATTGTTGTTGTTGTTGTTGCTAATGTCTCCTAGTCGGAAGAGTTCCAAACCAGGTCTATATTGGTTTTGCGGGCTTAGGAATGCCACCTTAATTTGGATCGAGCAATCCCCCCCTCCCGACATCTGGGGGAATCGCATCCTCTCCCACGCTGTCTGACCTCTTAGAGAGACAAATATAACTAATAAATAAATAATTCAACAGAGAAAGATAATTACTAATAGGAAGAATGCAGACAAAATAAACCGAAATCACACCCTTAGGGCTCAACGCATCATAAATGCAAGATTCTGTAGCAGTAAAAGAACTAACCCATATAACGAGGCAACCGACTGGTCTCTTCATCAGGAGGCCTAACCAAATTAGTTACTTGAAGAGCGAACTTTCTGAATAGGATGCAGGTCTAACCAAAACACATCCCAAGGCCCCGAAATACCCATTGAAACTGATAGCCAAATCAAATTAAAATAAACTCATACAGAGACAGACAATTTCGTAGATGAAAGAAGTCAAATTTCTAAATATACTTAAATTACGTGGATTTTTCAGTCCGTCGAGATTTAAAAAAGGAAATAGGCAATCAAAATGCTTTTTCGTGTCATATTTTGTGTCACTTATCTCCTTTTTATATAGTCATTTCGATGCCAGTAAAACTCAATCTGCAAAATGTTTGCTTAAGTGAAAGCGAAAAAAAAATTAATTCAAAACACCGTGTGACTAGTAGGAAAAATAAATCTCTCATAATTGATGTTTTAGGTAGATTGTACTAACGCAGCGTGTTTGTGATGTCTTAACTATGTTTTCATTATAGTTTATAGCTTGTGGTGCATTTAATCTCAGGTGGTTGGCTTGACGTTAGAATGATAGTAATTTTAACGCCTAAACTATTCTAAACTATTCGTCTTAATTATGTTTTTACTATATTTTATAGCTCGTATTATACTCTGTGGTTCATTTGTCAGTAGAATATTAATTTCTTAGTTCTTTGTATGAAAGCACAGTGCTTTGAATGAAATATTACTATACGGCTGCATGTCTTCGTTAGGACTCAAAAATACTTTGTATTTACCCTGTTTAAAAGAATTTCGTCCTTTACAAGATAACATTTTCCTCAAAGAGTCTCAACTGTTCCTGTGTGCGAATTTTCTCTTCAAGCTTCTACAATCCATGGAAAAATGAAGTGAAAGTTGGAGTAATTATTCATCCCACAGAACGAGGAAATATCAAAAAGAAAGCAAATCTTCCCGTCAGTATAGTAAGCATATAAGGCTAACAAACTCTCAGATCGCATCATCAATATTAGGTTCTGGTGCGTTTTTTCACTGTCTCCATTCTCATCACGGCAGATGCCAGAAATCATCCATCATGGTCTGCAGTTTATTTTTTCAAACCGAATTTCTGCAAGTGTAAAGTTGAGAAATTTTGGCGACAAGCCGAAGGCAGACAGCAATCAAATTCGACCTTAGGGTTCCCCCCTGCCCCTTCCCAGGCGAAAAAGGCCCGTCGATCAGTCATCACGCGAGCTGGCCATTCGGACGCGCGGAATAGAAAAGAAAAAAAGTGTTCTAGATTGATCGGACCACCCCGGTTTCCGCCAACTTGATTTCCAGTTTCGGTTCTCTGTTTGTTTTCGTATAATGGACTTTAATTTATTTCATTAGCTGCTGATAAGAGTTCTCCTTATTGGGAATCTAATAATGATCGTCGAGTTTGGTTCCTGTTGCCTAAGTAAGAGCCTTACAAAGTTTCTAAGTTTGGTCTTTATCGCTTTGATTCAAAGTTAAATAAATTTAAGTAACAGATTCTCTAGGAATTTTTTTTTCCTTTTCATACAAATTTTACTATTCCCCTCCTTTTTTTTTAACCGAAAAAACTTGTCTTTTAATCACCTTTAAAAAGGTGAAACTTGCCCATACTTCAGACCGACACCGTTGTGTTTTTGACCAACTTTTCTACACGGAAATCCAGTCACCATAAAACGGGTATGTTTCTAACACGGCAGGCGCCACTGATTAACGTCATTCTATCTGTTACGATATTCGCCCATCCCCACCACGAATTGGTTGGCTTCTTTACTCGGTCGTCCGTGTGAGTCGGTTAGTTCAACTCTATGTACTGCCTGATCGCAACTGCGGTGCCGCAACGACACCCGATCGCTCGTGTGCACCGAGCCTAAGGGCTTAACGCTGCGACACCCGGCTGGTTAAAAGGGTTATTTCGCTGGTAATATTCCAGTATCGGCGAAATACAAATACTTCTTCCTATTGAACAGACTGGGTCGAAAAAAAAAAGATTTATTTTAGTTTTACAGATCATCCCCATACGTGTGATAGAGGCCATAATGAGCTTAAATATGGAAATGAACCTCAAGTACCTAATTGTCGATTATCTCCGAGACCGCAGCATAAAGCTGGGTCAAGGGGAGTGGAAGTATAACGTGGGAGTGCCCCAAGGTTCCTCCTTGGGACCCATTCTCTGGCTTTTAGTGATCAACGACCTCCTCAAGGCAGAAGAGGACAACGAGGATTTCCACATTCAAGCATTCGCTGATGACTTGGTCATCCTCATCAGTAGTAAGGCCGTGTACAGGTTCACAGATCTGGCTAGCAGAGCGCTGGCCAGGTGCGAAAGTTGGGCAAACCACAATGAACTGAAGTTCAATATTGGCAAGTGCAACTTCACGGTTGTGGGACCGAGCACAAGAAATCTAAGGAGACCAACCTTAAAGCTGTGTGGCCAAAGTATCAAGTATGAGAAGGAGGTGAAGTATTTGGGGGTTATCATTGATAACCAACTCAACTTCAACGCCCACCTTGAGAACGCCAAGGAAAGGGCTCTGGCTGTCATGCACAAGCTCCTGAGATACTCCAGGAAGACTTGGGGCATTAAACCGCTCGTCGCAAAGGAGATCTACCAGCTAGTCGTTGAAAAGGTCTTGCTTTACGGAGTGCCGTCGTGGTACAACACCACAAGGAGACTCAATGACAAGCTTTTGCAGATCCAAAGACCGTTTCTGCTGCTCTTGACAAAGTGCTACAAAACAGTAGCTACGGACACACTCGCCGTCCTGGCGGGGTGTTTGCCTCTGGACATCAGAGCCAAAATGGAGAGGACTATTCACCTGATCCATAATGAGAACGGAGAGTATGACCTTAACGGTCTTAAGCTCGATGGGGAAAGCTGCGAAGTGAGAAACTTCGATATCCATTCCATCAAGGATATCAGCAGCATTGACTGGTCGACCAATCTAGAGCCAGGGTGTAGTACACAGTACTACACAGACGGCTCAAAGATGGAAGGCAAAGTCGGATCAGGAGTTGTCAAGTATGACAACAATGTAAGGCTCTATGACCTAATGGAGAGGAACTCAGATCACAGCTCCTCTTATCAGGCTGAGTTAAGAGCGATAGAGATGGTAATAGAGGATGCAATAAGGTCGCGAACCGACGAGTTCGATGTCTTCACGGATTCCATGAGCGCACTACAGGCGCTCAGAGCAAAGAGCTTTAAATGTCGGCTGGTGGAAAACCTAAAAAGGAGTATCACTATAAACGGCTTATATATTACTTGGCACTGGGTGAAAGCCCATGCCGGTAATAGCAACAACGAAGAGGTGGATGAGATCGCCAAAAGGGCGACTCAGCTTCCCACCATCAATAATGACTATAAGCTGACTAAGAACCAGCTTAAAGGCATTCTTATGAAAGATGCCTTAAATTCTTGGCAAGAAAGGTGGAATGAGTCCACCAAAGGCAGGCGGACGCAGGAGATATTCCAGAAAGTCAGCTTGGATAGAGTCCAATGTGACTTCCTGAGGAACCAGGCGATCACTGGGCACGGCAGCTTTGGCCAGTATCAGGCCAAATTCTTCGGGAAGTCGGACAGATGCAGTTGTGGCGAGATCCAGACAGTCGAGCACTGTCTATTCGATTGCAGAAACTTTGCTGACTTGCGTGCCGACCTGCCAGGGAATGCAAGTCAATGGACAAAGTACAAGTTATATAACGATTACTACTTTGGCAAAGTAGTAAACAAAATCGTTAAAAGGCTTATGGACGAACACGTCCAATTGCCATAGAACTATTTTTCGATGTATGTATTTGTTGTTTGCTGTATGTATTTATTAATAAAGTGTTGTGATGTAGCGAAAAAGTCGTTCTGCAGGCGGTTGGCCAGGTGGAGTGACTCGGTAAAGTTGCATATGTGCTGAGTGTCGGAGCTTGGGATGTGCTCCCTCGCGGCGGCCAGTCTTCATAAACTCTGAGTTGGATGCCTTCAAGGTGGGACGACGCTAAGCTTACGCTTACAGATCATCCCCGTCCCTCAAAAACTATTGACAGATTATTATCTCACCAAAAATCGGAAATGTTGCAAAAATAGGTTGAGGCTTAGGCAATCTAAACAGAAAAACCACCCATCCTCTTTGGGATTGTTTGATGGGACTACGAATTTCAGTAGACAGAAGTTTATAGACGCAAACTAAATTAAAAGAGCTAAATTCAAAGTATTTCATTTGGAGTGTCTTATGGAGTATCTATCCATGTTTATCACATCAATAAACATGGTAAATCTTCAATTCCCATGTTAAGCTATGCGGAATTTTTTTTTTTTTTTATCACAGATTTTCAAATGCATGTGCTTGAATTTTGTTTTTTGCTTTGGCATATGAATGTAAACATTCAACTGAAAAACCTTTTTTTTTTAATTTAAAATTTTTTTACGTAGCTAATTCTTTCTTTTTTTTTTTCGGAGCATCAAAGTATTGGTATCTATTGCAAGATTGTCTTAAAAAATCTAAACTAAATTAAAAATATTTTTGAAGAATACTTTCACTGCGTTTGAAAGTGTGCTTTCAAATTCAGAAAACGGGAATCCAGAAAATATGCATTTGTTAATCAGTGATTAGAAAAATACTGATAAGTAAATTTTCCGAGTACGGAACTGTTATATCCAACGATTTTCTCTCACAAATATTGCAGGACGATGGCCGAATGGGTAGGAGGCTGGGCTTCCATAGGAGCCATAGTTTGTGATATCGAATTCCATAGTAAGCATGGATGTTTGTAGCCATTTGGAATCGACTTTAAAAGCGGAGTTCCTGATCTTAGAAGCCCTCGTGTAACAAAGGGGTGGCCAGAGCGCTCCCAATCAGCCTAAGGGTATGTTCACGTTAAATCCGTCAGCGTTAGCGTTACTCTTATTGCGTTACTTATATTTTAAACCAATCACAAGCCTTATCAATTTCTTGGCTAATTGCTTGGCGGTTTGTAATTGGTTAAATAGATTTCAATACATGTAACGCTGACGCTGAATGATACTATGTGAACAAGCTCTAACTCTCGCAAATAGCTTCGATAGTTGTGTAATGATAAGATTTACATTGTCAATTTGCAATTAGTCAGATGTTAATTATTTCCCTATTTCACACGTTGCTCTCGGCGAAGATTCGCTTGACTGTTTTCTATAATCTGATGGGGGAAACTACGAAAAGATTTCATTGGCGAGTTTCATTTGCTTCTGTGTTCATGTATCAGAATATTTACGTGCATTGGTAATTATGGAATGGATGCGATCTGCGGATGAGAAGTACTCAATATTTATCTTACATTCTGGGAAACAGAAGTAAACTGTCGTAGCTGCAGAAATCGCACACATATCGGAGTTGCAAAATTTCCCTAGGTTCAGTGAACTAATCATTTCAGAAACAAGTCAATAAATTTGTTGCGATAACTGACCTTCTTGATCATCTGCCCATTTCATTTGTAGATTTTATTGAAATCGTAAGTGCACAGGATAAATTTTGAAAGGATTTCTGCTTCCATTTAAAATATTAAAGGTTAGGTACGAATGCGGATTTGCTAGTTTAACCTTGATATCACTTTTATAGCTAACATATTTCCATTTAAAACTAAATAAAAATTCTTATTTAGTTATCTTATTCTCAAAGGTAATATCTGATGCTATGCACCTGGATGTATTTCGAAAATCCATCGAAATTTTCTTTTCTTGTCAAGCATATTTATTTGAAAAGCAGTATTTGTAAAAGTATATTTAACTTTCTTCCCGGGGTGGAAAGTAAAATCCTTTCTATTTCACCTTCACCTTAGCCGTTTAAAATAGTATTCTCCCCTATCTTACCCGAAAGACTCCCTGTATAACCTTGTACGCTTGACCTGCCCTTCTCTTGTTACCATCAATGGCGTTCGAGGGGAGAATTCCGACAAGCCTTTGCGTCTGTGCCATTTCGGATCCACGTCACATATTTCTCTTGTCGACAACAAGAAAATGTTCAAAATGACGTGAATGCCCGTGTTCATCCATAGGCTTTACAAGAGGCTCTGCCGTATTTTCAGTTCGACAGACCTTTTGAGGTTTGCACACTGTTTCAGAACAAAAAGCCTGCTCAAAGGAACTATAAAAGGTCATCTGATTCTATTAGGAACTGTCTTCGACAATCGTATTTGCCCCCCCCCCGCACAAATATACCTACTATATATATATATATATATATATATATATATATATATATATATATATAATCAGCAGCGTACGCAGAAATTTTCAAAGGGGGGGGGGGTTTCTATGAAAGAGTAGTTTTGAGCAATCAGTGCAAAGCTTAAACCTAATTAAATAATATATGTAATCAGAACCAATGGGGGGTGGTTAACCCCCATCATCCCCCCCCCCTGCGTACGCAACTGTATATAATGAGTCATCAGGTCAACACCTTCGACGAATATTGAAACAGACGAACGGGTATTTACGGCTTTCGGTTGGCTTGTAGTCGGACTCGAGCAACATGAAATTCAATCACACAATCCAATTGGGGAATAATACGTTTGCTCATTGTACACGTTATGGTTATTTAATATATTATAACAAATATAAAATACTAAAAGCTATTTACATATTTACAAAGATCAGAGATATTGGATAGTGCCGTGCGGTTTCAATACGTCTCCAAACTTTAACTACACAGTTCGACACTAACACCAGCACATAGGAAATTTAATTTCGGTTGTTCACGGGATCTGTGGTATAATATGTTTAGCGACAGCAAGGAGCTGTACAGAAGAACCGCGGTAGTTAGTTATATAACGGGAAACACGATATTAATAATTACAAGATAAAAAGAACTTTTTATATACCATGTTTTTAAATTTTCTGTTGAATCATATAAACTTGACGATTCTATGTATTAATAGATACTTTTTAAAATTTTTTTGGATGAATTATCCCATCAACTTGAAAGAAAATGAAGTTAATTGGAAGTTAACTTGCATTTAACTTTTCGTTCCCATCCCGGCCAATAGATGGCTGCACCAGTCTACAAAACAAAATTAACTGAAAATGAATTCAATACCGCTTAAAGATGGCTGAAAGTATTAAAATAATGCATTGTCATCGTGTTCTGAGCTATTCTAAAAGTTTCAAATGTCCAGCTAGTCGAGAAGTTAGTAAAAAATCGATTGTAAGATTTGTACTGGACAAACACACACACAAACAAGAAAGCGAGTTAATAAAAACATCGTAAAATTAGAGAACCGATGGAATAGAATTAAAACTGGTGTTGCGTTGTTATTATAGAATAATCAATATTGGTGTGACGTTATGCATACATACATACACACAGACACACACACCCACGTGTGTGTGGTCGTTCGTTCCGGTAACTAAACGGTTTCCCACTTAGAAGCGCGACATTATGAAATTTTCTCAAATTTACAAATACAGTGAAATTTTTCTATGGCGGCCAGTAATGGTTCAGAAAATAAGTGGCTGTGATGAAGGGTGGCCGTCGGAAAGAGGTTTCTTCCGTAACATTGGCTTTATAGAGTCTGCAATCAGTGTTGAACCAAATATGTCCGTTCGGAGGGGTGGCCGGCTAAAGAAGTTTCGCTGCATTAAAGAGAAAATTCTCCGCTCTTCTGAAAATAATGTATCAATTTACGCGTCAGCTATATAGACATTTTTTTTTCTTGCTTCCTGCTTCGAAAATAACCGCAAAATGTTGGCTTACGAAGGTCTAGCTTTTCTTTTAATTTACGGTTAGAATTTTGAAGTATGGTCATTATTCCAGGATGTAAATCTAGAAGCTGATGAAAAATTCATGAGATGGCGTTGAAGGCAGCGCTCGATTTCTGCATTATTCGCTTTAAATAATCTTGCATTTCCGGCAGCACAGAAATGCCTTCCCCCTTGGAAAACTGACATCTTGGAATCTCCCCGGAATTTTGCCAGAGGAAGAAGAGGGAGTGAACGCAATGCTTGCATCTCTAAGCACAGGTGACAGTCGCTTTATGTATTGACTAGCTGAAAACCCGCACTTCGCTACGGAGTACATTCAAAGTAAAAACATCGGTGAATGTATGCAATTAATGCCAATATATATATAATAAATACGACGATCAATGTATATAATTGATGTAAAATATATATATATTTATAAAAAAATCGTAAGGGATATTTTTATAGACAAAATAATGTAGAAGAAGATATTCAAATTAAATCTAATATAAAGAATACTAAAGAATATAGTACAGTTAATATAGTACAGTTTCTAGAACATTTCTTTTACTGTATTTTAATATTTTTTTGGATAATGTCCAATCGTCTGCCGCATTAGCAAGAAAAAAAAATTATTTTTTGTCTACTTAGTTTTTATGCACGTGACGATAAATTTATTTAAAGTACCAGAAAAAGAAGTCACGTGATCAGCATTTAATAAATTAAATTCTAAAAATTAATCTTTAAAAATTCACCAAAAATCAGGAAATGGAGGTAAAGATTCGAAAAAGATTTCATTTTAAAGGAATTTTTATGATCTTTCTCGTGATATAAATTTTATAAACCTCAAATTATTATTTTAAATGCAAACTTAAAAAAAGTAAAAAAAACAGCTTAAAAATTTAATTTAAAAAAATCTAAGAAGAATTTTTCAAAAATCTCTCTTAGTGCACCCCTACACTATAAGAAAAATCGCCATGCAAAATTTCAGCCCTTTAGGTCCAGCGGTTTGGTCTGTGCGTTGTATGTCAGTCAGTCAGTGAATGAATGAATGAATGAATGAATGAGTCAGTTACGGAACTGTTTTATATATATAGATAACAACACGAAATGGTCATGCGGATAAAAAAAAAATATGTATATAAAAATGCTGACATTCCATGCAGTTTACCTTTAATCTCGATTCTGTCGCGATGTTAGCCGCCCTGGATCTACTTAAAAATGACAAAGGCAATCGAAGCGACGACATTCAACGAGAAATTCAATCAAGTGCAATCAAAAGTAGTTCTTATTAGATTAATAGGTGTGAGTTAAGCTGTAATTATTAAGCATTTTTGGTAAAAGTTGTGGAGAAATCTTGTTAAGCAATTGACGGAAAGTAAAAATTTAATTCGCTTATAAACTAAAGTTCGACAAATAAAAAAATTATACCCTCCTGTATAGACGGGAGGTGCTAAACTCTAAATATACATAAGCATGTCCAGCATGTACGAAAGCTAATCATGACATGGACCAGTGCATAAACTTTATTCGACCGTGACCCCTTTCTTTAAATAAAAAATCACTCGACCTCCAATGAAAATATTTTGGAAGTAGCAATTTTTTTTAATTATGAAAATATTGACAAAGGAATAGAAAAAAGGAATAAGCAAATTTCGAGAAACTATTTTCAAAATCAATGAATTGTATATTTGGGGTAAATATTAACTTTGCATAATAACAATAAAAAAAAGTCTAGCTTGCCTTCTGCACTTGTTTTTGACGTATTTCATGTATTTGTATGAATTTGTATTTCATTACGATAAAAATTAACAAAAATTAAGATTATAAAAGAGCATGATGTCATAATATAAACTTTATATTAAAACATTAAAAATTATAAACTTAATTTATTTACATTAAAACTTAAATACTCCGTTTTAGTAATTAATTGTTTGTTGAATTTCGGATTTAGATTAGATTATTAGGGACAAATGGGCCATAACGTTATTTTAACAAATAAATTAAAACCCTTCTCCAGTTAACCTGACATAGACTTTTAAACTGGATGCTAACTTTGGAGATTTTTAACGTAGGATTATGCTTCTCCCTAATGATTCTCCAGAAGGCAAAATTTCAGACGCTAAAACTACAGTGTGTGCGTGCGTGTGTGTGTGCGTGCGTGCGTGTGTGTGTGTGTGTGTGTGTGTGTATGTGTGTGTGTGTGTGTATAGAGAGATACATTTATACATAGAAAAGAGGTAAGCAATGATAAGTAATCCTATGTTAATAACCCGCGGTAGTTTCGTTAGAAGAGACTACCTGAAATTTTTTTATGGTACTTTTATTTGCTATGTATCTATTTTACATTTAGAAACAATATCATGTCATATATTTTTAACACATTAAAAATGTTAAAAATTTGTAATTATGGACAATTTAAAGCATATTTTTTAATTAAATACTTGAATATGATATAAATTTACTGCAAACTATCCGCGACCCCTCCAATTCTTTCGACGACCCCTCTGTGGGTCGCGACCTACAGTTTGCACTTCACTGACATAGACTATGAGGCTTAAGCATGAGCCGTAGAGTGCACTGAATACAACGCAATTCCAAGAACATCTTTTGCTGGGATTGAATCAAACACTGCCTTTAAGCCCACAGCAATAATAAGGATCTACCGGGGGCTGTGGTACAAAACATGGATAATAGCTGTAAATAAATAATTACAAGATAAAAAGAACTTTTTATATAACATGTTTTTAAATTTTCTGTTGAATCATATAAACTTGACAGTTCTATGTATTAATAAATACTTTTTAAATTTATTTTTGATGAATTATCCCATCAACTTGAAAGAAAATGAAGTTAATTGGAAGTTAACTTGTGTTTAACTTTTCGTTCCCGTCCCGGCCGATAGATTAACTCGCTTTTTTGTTTGTTTGTGTGCGTGTGTGTGTTTGTCCGGTACAAATCTTGCAATCGATTTTTATCTAACTTCCCGACTAGCTAGACATTTGAAACTTTTAAAATAGCTCAGAACATGATGAAAATACATAATTTTAATACTTTTAGCCATCTTTAAGCATAATTGAATTCATTTTCAGTTAATTTCATTTTGTAGACTGGTTCAGCCATCTACAACCGGGACGGAAACGAAAAGTTAAACGCAAGTTAACTTCCAACTAACTTCAGTTTTTTTTTCAAGTTGATGGGATAATTCATCAAAAAAATTTAAAAAGTATTTATTAATACATAGAATTGTTAAGTTTATATGATTCAACAGAAAATTTAAAAACATGGTATATAAAAAGTTCTTTTTATCTTTTAATTATTTTTAACTCTGTTTGGTCCGTTTGATAATAATTGCATTTATGCAGAGTGCATAGTTTATTTTAATTTTTATTTAATTATTTTTAGTTTCAAAATATTTACTGGTCAATTATCTTATATCATCAATATCTCATCTAAGAAAGGGATGCCTCTCACAATGAAATGAGCATCATTAAAAAAAAAAGGGAACTCATTATAAAAGTACGGCATCATATTTTAGGCTTACTTAGAGAATATTTTTCATCAGTTAGAACTAGAAAGTGTGTATACGTCATGCAGATAAATATCAACAATTGTTCATAGCGCACAGGGCGTTGCGTTGTAAGGAGGGGATTTCGAAGCTGAAATCTTCCTGTGTCCGAAGCTTCCAAAGTATACGGCTTATATATAAGGCACAAACAGATTCATTATTTGCTGTAGTTCTATATTTACAGTTCAGTACCCCCCCCCCCCTGCTAATTCCTACTAGTCCCTCTCCATGCTAAAATCCTACTAGCACAGAAGGTTGTTCGCACTTTATGGAAAGGATTTAGATAGTTAAGTTTTATGTACAAATGCCGTATTTTTTTGCGGCGATTTGCTCCTAACTGACAGCCATGGTTCTTGACAATAGCTCTAGCTCGAATTTTCCATGAAAGTAAGCATTTTCTTAGTACTGTCATGTCAATTTTACCCCATTCCTCTTGGACCGTTTTCCAAAGTCCGTTCCGTATTCTTGGATGCCGTTTTCCTAATGCTCGTTTTAATAAACCGAAAGCGTAAAGGTCAGAAGAGAAGCGTCATTAGAGAAGCGTCAGGAGATTTTATAGGTACGTATTTCATTAAATGGGATACACTTTATCCTTGTTTCTGCTTCTTTCTTTGCTAAATAAGCGGCAGTTGATTTAGATTAAAGGCTTTGTCCATATGAGCTCAACTTTATCAATGTCCTTTCCATAGGAGGCTGGAATTTTCTCTTCAAAATTTGGTTCTAAAGTATTCTGCTGATGAGTGAATTTATTTTGGCTTTACTTGAGACATTTTTAATTTTTAATTTGCCGTTGTAACAAAATCCTGCAACTATCATAAATCCCTTTGGGAACTTTTCTGTACAGTGACGAAGCCATTTCGTACTGTCATTCCCGTCAGTTGAGCAATAGAAAATTGACCTTTTTTTTATTACAGTCCCTCAATACATCCATGCCTCGTCGAGTGTTACCACAAATTTCCATATTTCAGCTAATTTTCTACCATTTGTTTATCTTTCAGCAATATGCTTTGGCAAAAGCAGATGAACTTTAGGTTTAAACATCTTTTTTAACTTCAAGTCTTTATCAATGATTTTATTTACAGGGCCAGAATACATTCCTAGTTTCGATGCAATGGATCTTTGAGTCGGCGGATTTTCTTCTAGGATCAGAGACTTCACTTTCTTGATATTTACCTGCGTTCGAACAGTCTTAGGATGAAGTTTCGCGGCCATGTTTTCATATTTACTTTCAGTTAGACATTTTTTCCTTTTCAAACTTAATATATAATAGATACTTTTTTTTTAAATGCCATAACCGCGATTTTTACACCGCTTTATAATTTGTTGATACGACTATTTCTCCTCAGAAAGCGCAGTTACTTAACCTTCGAGCCTTCTATCAATTTTAGGAGCCATTTTCAAAATAAATCTTTTTTTTTTACATTCCAATAAAAACAAAACAGCAGTAGACGATTATTCTGAAGTTGCCAAATTTTTATCTCAAAATGCAAATGACAAAAATATATTACAAAAGCGTTTCCATAAAAGTGAGAACGACTTTCTGTAAAAGAAGAGTTTAGTGTAAAAATGCTTGTACTGAGGAAAATATTTGCCTTAAAGACTAAGCTAGGGTTGAACCAATTTCGCCCTACTTAGCATAATTTTGAAAAAAATTGGGTGTAAAACATTTGTGCATAGAAACATTAT
Source organism: Dolomedes plantarius (assembly GCA_907164885.2). Lineage (NCBI taxonomy): Eukaryota > Metazoa > Arthropoda > Arachnida > Araneae > Dolomedidae > Dolomedes > Dolomedes plantarius. Next base: position 101,375,909 of record OU015500.1, read on the forward strand.
AACACCGATGATATTACCACGCAATCTTTCACACTTTTTTTCTGTCACCTTAAAACAACCAGGAACTGAATTCGGACAGAACAGGTATGCCGACTATTACACCAGTGGCCATTTTACTATTTTAGATCTTAACAAACCTCTTGAAGTTTCTAAATCGAAATAAACTCATAAAGTTAATGCCCTTATTTGTCATTTTTCTCCCTGACATCTAATAGAAATTCTGAAAATAAAAAATAAAAAAACAGTGTTAAAATATAAGCCAAATATTAGAACTATCTTACAGAGTTTGCTGCAGTGCAACAAAGCACATTGGGAAGAAATGACGTAAGGAATTACTGTCTCCTAATCTTAATTTACAAGGCACCGGGAGCACAACGCAATCAGCTCATTTCATCGCCACACCTGTGCTTTAACATGGCGAGTTTTGAGCAGATGTAAGTTAGCAGATGAATTTCGAAGCAGATGTACTTTTTGGATTTTTACATTGTTCTTCCTTGTGAATAGTTAAGAGTAAAAACCAGTGATTCTGTTAATTAATTCTGAAATATGCCGTAGGGCCTGTTGAGAAGGAGCTTTACTTCTCGGAAAATGGTTCACCATCAACATATTTAACAATATAAATATTTAGACATGTGCTTGGTAAAAGAAAGGTTTTTACGTGCTTTCCGTTATGACGCGACCGAGGTTCCGTACCTCTCGTCTTCCGATAATTTTCTATCTCCTTTCTGACAGGCTCAACGAGAAAGGAAAGGGGGAGATCCGGTAAGATTCCCCACGCCCGTAATTTCTGGGGTTCCGGTCAAGGATCAATACATTGTCCGTTATTAATTTTAACCGCCCGTTAAAAAGGCGTTTCAAAGGGTCAGGCGTTGAAACCCTCCTAGCCTATATATATCCTGTTTCCTGCGTTTAGTTTCAGATGCAGATACACAGGCTCTCTTTCTTTTTTCCCAACGCGTTCTTCATGATTTGAGTTCTGATACTCACTCTTAATAAGGCATGAAACGATCTGATTTGCTAAGACAGAAAACAGTGCTAAGTCTGGGAAAAAAGTTATAAAAGCTATAATAGTAAAAGTTACCTCAGGAATACAAATAACTGAACTGTTCTAAACTATGCAGGGGAATGCACAAAAAGTTAGAAATCAAAGTTAAGTAAAAAATGGCCCTGCGTACAATCAAAAATGAGCTATTCAGAGGTTTTAAATGATCTCCCTATCGGATTTAAAATGATAGTATAACCTGGATAGTTTTTTATTGTTCTTCCTGAATGGTTGGTTGATTGAGATCGCTAGGTCATCTTTTCACTGAATGAAGATTTATTAGGCCGTTACTAATCTACAGTTAAAAGCCGATCCCGAACGGCTACAGGCAACCGTGCCATCAGCGGGACTCGAACACAGAGACTCTGGTACAGAATGTAAGCGTACCACCCCTTGGGACATCGACCGGCCATTTTTTCTACGAGAAAAATCAACTATATTCCTATGAGTACGAGCCAGGTTGGCATGTTTACGACAATTTGCTTCATATGTCTAACCTTTTCCATCCGGAATGTTCTGATAACTTACTCTCAGGTCGCCAAGAAATCAGTGTACTCTATCTGACATCAGCAGAAATTCAGTTTAGAATTCGATAGCATCAAAGATATTCTTCGTAAGCGTAAGGTTGTCCTTTACAATGCAACGATAGTTTATCGTCAAAATGGCAGGTCGGGATGAGGGAAAAAAATTCAAAGTTTCTGTAGCATGGTCGTAACGTCTTTGCAGACATTATAAATTTACCTTGTAGTTTGAACATTTCGTTAGCGGAAAAATGCTACATGGGTCACCATCGTGAGATTAAAATTATAAAGAAAGTGGTCAGCTAAATATATGCAGCCTTGGTTTATCCGAAAGCTGACCAAGAGCTCGTTTTCACTTGCATTGTGTGTTTTTTCGTTTATGGTCACGTTGTTGACTCTGAAGAAGATTCGCCGAGAGTACGGAGATCGAGATATTCCCTAATTCAACTGTATATAAGAGAGCGGAATATTTATTGTAAAGGTAAACTAAATAGGTTAATTGAACTAAAATGATTTAGGCCGAAGGAAAAGAACCAAAAGAAAAAAAAAGACTTCTTCTGAAGAAGATTCTTCCTCAAGTTGGATTTGAATGAAAATGGTGCTAAAATAGCAAAAAAGTTCTACCCGAACGAGATCATTTTACAATAGATCCAGTTTTGAGACACATCAAAGGTTTTCATACGTACACATCTTGAGTGTATGGAAGAAACTTGGGTCCACAATAACGAGACATTCGGTAAATATTCAATAAATGCAGAGGGAGTTATAAATAAAAACACTTTCCTTCCAGTGACCGTTTTGTGTGCAGGCAGCTCGGTACTTAACACGGATCTTACTAGAAAGCAAACTTGCCCACAAGCGATTACCATGGACAACAACTTGGCTTGGAATCTTGTAAATGAATTATATATATAATAGCCGTTGTCTCTGTATAACACTTCCGGGCTGTACTCATCTTTCAATTGAAGCCCTCAGTAAACAAACGGCCGGTTAGGCTTAATTTCAATTTCAGATGTGGATCGTAATTTTTTCTTACTTAAAAACTAATATCTTCATCAAATCACGTTTGTTCAGCCTATTTTTCTATAAAACATTCAGAACTAAAAAAAAATTGGATGCTTTTAGCTGTATATTTAACAGCTTTTAAAAATCTGTTTACTTTTGCGATGAATTCTGAAAGTAAACAATCTTGAATGTGATAGAATCAAGTAGCTCAAGTATTCACATCGCGTAGTGAGCTGTAAAAAACTGGATAGCAGTCTACTACTCCAATCGCATGAAAAACTAAATAAATAAAAAATAATGAAAGGGTTTGCTTTTACAAAGTGTGGATTAAATGCAATATTGTTAGATAATTCGGGATATTTTTTAACTTTCATATACTTTTTTCCATTATGACGTCATTATTAGTATTATGACGTCAAAATGACGGGTTACCTTCTAGTTTACTAATAAGACGCGATGAATATTTTATCCCATTTATATAGGAAAGTAATTAAATTGTCCATTAAAGCAACAAAAGCAGTTTTTTTAAGGGGGCACAGGACCTTGAAGCTCGACGAAATGACTATAAATATTGTCTAATCCTAACCATAAAATTTGAAATAATATTAGAAAATGAAATTTCCTTTTTTAATACACATCAAGTACATGTCTTTAAATATGTCATAAATAAAAATGGATATTATAAATCTATAAATAATTTTCAAATTAGCAGTTTAGAATTTTATATGATTAACTGCTACTTAGAGTTTGTGGACAGAATTTATTTTAAACTATCAATAGGAAACTGATAAAACTACACTCATATGTACATTTTAGGGTACTCTACATTTTAACACAAGAAAAATGTACTATTCTGGAATACTTTTTTTATGTGGGAAAATTATGCAAATAATAAGTTTTCCAATGTTATGCTCAATTTTTAATTTAAATAATATTTATTACAATTTATATGGTTTTGCATTACAGGTAAATATAATATAAGTGTATTCTGACTATTAATTATTTTCTGTAAGCATATATCTCAATTTTATGATATGCGCGGCACTTTATGATTTTTAATCACCAGTTAATCATATAAAATTCTAAACTGCTAATTTGAAAATTATTTATAGATTTATAATTTCTATTTTCATTTTTTTCATGATTAAAGATATGTAATTTATATTTATAAAGAAAGAAAATTTCTTTTTCTAATATTATTTGAGATTTTGTGGTTAGAATTAGACTATATAGTCATTTCACCGAGATTCAAGGTCCTGTGCCCCCTTAAAAGTTGAACAACGATTGTTATAAATTTTTTTTCATTTGCAAAAAGTCCGATGTATATTTCCGATGTATCTATGACTTTTATCTCGTTCAGTAACGGTCCACAACTTGGAAGATTCCCTCTAAATCTCAGCTGCCATCTCCCCTATTTTGCCGTTGGACTCGTTCAGTTAGCGCGTGTGCACTTGCGTCGAGGGTTACAGGATACGCGAGCGGACAATATGCTTCTTTCAAAAAGTGAATGAAAAGGAACAAACAAACAAACAAAAACCCCGTCGGATTTTCCTTCAGTAATTTTTTAAATTTTTCCATGTGTCTCATTAAGCAACAAAGCGAAATTCAATTGAGGAAAGCAATGAAGAAAGACATCACGCACGCACGTCACTTCAAGGAAGTATTTGAGCAGCTTGAGTGGGATTTCACTACTGGGTTCTTTATCACGAAATTTACAAAACATATTTTTAATTCCTTTCTAGTATATAAAACGATCGTTTCCCTCTAGTCAAAAAAAAGGTTTCAGGGCGTATTTTGTTTTCTCAGATTCCGCATTTTTCCCGTCTCACCTTCATTTTATGTCGCATTTTGTGCGACAATTTTAAATACGAAATTTTGACAGACAACTCTAGATACCTATTGTATATGTCGTAAATTTACGTCGTATACAAATAAATTTTATTATTACGATATTTTTACAATCTACACAAAAATTTAAAATACTTGTAGCTCTTTCCGCCGGCAGTGTAGGTACAAATCTATAGTTTTTCTAAAGATTAAATGTAATTGACAATGATGCAGAAAAAGCTGTACCTCGAAAAAATATTTCATTATAGTATCTTTTGAAAATTTAATTTAATGGAAGAAGTATTTGTATCATTTTATGAACCCTTTTGGGACAAACTCAAAGTATAAGTAACGTATCATTTATTTCTTTTCTTGAGCAGATTTCGTTATATAGGGAAAAAAGTATATGGGATTGGTCATAGGTTCTGCATCATTACCAGAGTGTGCAACAACAAAGGAAAGTGCCGCCCTAAATAACCGCAAAGATAGGCATCTCAAGCGTATTCAACGGCCAGGGACTATGGTACAGTCGACAAACGCTAAGAGTGTAACCCAAGATGGTAGCTAAGATGCTATTAGATTAGGAAAGGAGCAATCTGATTGGTTTAGAGAGAAACCCATCTGGATCCGGTAAATGATGTTTTAACAGTTTCACTTTAAAACTTACTTGTGGTTGGGAGCGAGTATAAAGATGTTCTGCTGACTTAGAGAAGCAAAACTAAGAGATCTGATAAGTAAAAATTAAGAAGGCTAAGTTCTGTGGGACTTTCGGGAGAGAAACTGGATAGTACCCACGCTCTAGGTGTTTCAAAATCATCAGAAACTTGGAATAAATAAAAAAAAAATAAGCTTTTGATTTTTTCTATAAGATATATATCTGTCGCTTGGTACAAGAAGTGCCTAAGTCAATTTTCTCCAAGATGATTTTTTTTATGTCTCTTTAAGAAAATATAATTTTCAATGTAAGAAGTACCCAAGTCTATACAATGTTTTAGAAAATACTTTTAAAGCATCGGGCAGATTTGGGTACTTTTTACGTTGAAAATAATATCTTTTTTTAAAGAGACATAAGCAAACAAAGTCAACGTGGAGAAAACTGACTTAGGCACTTCTTGTACCAAGCCAAACAAACAAACACACACACACACACACACACACATATATATAATATAAATTTCCAAAAACGGAATTATTTAAGTTTTATTTGTGATCGACATTCCAGTGTGAAAGCTGCTCACAGCGGAACGAAACTAAGAAGAATTTCTGCTACCATCTATTTTTAACTTTGAGGAAATTTCTTTCCAAATGTTCTCTCGAACAGTTAAATCTTTATATTTTTGATCCTCTTTAATGTAGAGTGCAGGATATTCTCTTATTAAGTTTTTCTTCGGAGAAAACATTCATTGCTTCCATGTTCCCTTGCGACTGGTAGCGCGCTGTCCAGGACAAGTCGACGGCGTGCTACCACCGCAGTCACGTCGTGACGTCACAGCGTCATTCGCCCTCTTTGGAAACCACCCCCGAAGAAATGCATGCTATGGAACAGAGAGGGGGAGATTTCGCACCGCTGAGGTCATATATCACCTCGAGGAGCGGAGACGCTCGCCGCCGCCGTCGCTCTAGGAAACCAGGGCTTAAGCCTCTTCTCCGATTTCTCGCTCAGAATTGAGAAAACTTGAAGATGATAAAATTGCAAGGAGCAAGAGACATCAAGATCATTCATTCATGCAAAAGATAGTTTCATCTCTAGTTTACCTAGCAAATATAGACCTAGATAATCTCTCTCCGACACAGGTCACTGCTGTCACGTCTACGCTACTCTGGTCCTGAAAATGTCAATTAATATTAACCCGAAATAAGATGCTTTAAAATGTCATTCATTCTCTTCTAGTTATTCCACAGTTTTCAATAAACGAACTGTTATCATCGTTTTTTTTATTGTTTTTTGAGTCGTAAGCAAAAAATAATTCCAAATTTTTGCAAAGTTAACAGAAGAATATTAAAATTCTGAAATTAATTTAGCGAAGCAGAAAAAAAAATCATCACACGTGCGATAAAAACCCTGCTTGGGGCTACAAAATTATCAGACTTAATGATATCTAGTACGCCGCCCACCTAGTACAGTGTTTAGCGTTTCGGGCTGCCACGCAGTGGGATTGGGCCCAAATCCCGAATAATGCTTGGTCGCTTCCATGTCGTCCCACTCGTAGGGAACAATGCTGGCTCATCTACATGGGGCTCCCATAATAAAGTAGCCAGCTAAACTTCGCGGATCTTCATTGAACAATATCAAGAAGTATCTACCGTCTGAGATAAGTGCCTGCCGCGTTGATTAAAAGAAACACATACACAAAAAAAAAAAAAAAAAAGAAAAAAAAAAAAGATATCCAGTACCTGCTATTTTAGTGAGATTATTTTAGACTTTTAAGTATATTAAATGAAATAAAAGTAACACTTTGCCAAAGATGAAATTGGTGATTAGAATTTTCGAATATTCATTCGAATGAATTTAAATTGTTGCCCGTTTCCCAACACACCCGCACACAGGCACCGATCTCTGACCTGCAGTAAACTTTCCCTTCTCCACTCCCCACCTGTCCGAGCCGAGGGACCGCGCTGAAACTCCCCCGTTGGGCCCATCTGCACTACGGTTGTCGTTTGCTCATCAACACCTGCAGTCGGGCCGTGGCTGCCCCGTTCGGGTTCGGTGGTCAATGTGGGGCCATCATCAGCTGTTCTCCCTGCCAGGTGGCACGTGCCTGCCACGTGCCACCTGGCTGACAAGCAGTCACGATCGGGATAAGCGTTTAACGCCGGAGCAGCCATCAACTAGGATTCTTATTTTTTATTTTTTATTTTATTTTTATCCCTTTAATATGTCTTACGACGCAAACACGCTCCTGTTTGTTTCTTATTTGGCGTCAGATGCGCGACTTTTCGTGAGCCGGACAGATGGCTGTAAAGCCTTCTAAAACAACGCTTGCTCCCTCTGGGTAATTGGAGCAACACGCAGGTGGGGAACGCCACCGGAAACGCATTCCTTGGAGCGTTTCTTGCTCGGCTCTCGATGCATAGGTAATTGAAACACTGGAGACCTCTCCCATCTGCCCGGCACGGGAATTAAAATAAATGTTTATGGTGTCGCAGAGGGAAAAAGTAAAATAAAAATCGCGTATCGTTGACATTGACAGCGGCTGCCGTGTTATAAGATTATTATTAACCTTATAACAAAGGCGTACCGCGGGAAAACTTCTTTCCAAGAAACAAATTTGCTCGATTTCTTAGGTATCGCCCACCGTCTAGTTTCTCATATATTCTCAATAACTAAATACTGTATAATTAACAGTACTGTATAATACTGTTAAATTAATGGGTGCAAGTAATTATTACCTTTGAAAAGCTCACTATTAGTCTAGTCTAGTTTGGCCGTGTGTAGGTCCCGGTCTAATTACCTCTCTGTAGCAGAAAATGACCGTACCACTCTCAACCAACCAATCAGTGTGGTCGTGTTTAGAGCAATACTTGCACCATTACTCAAATAGTGACTTATTAAAGTTAATATTGATCTTCATCTTCTTTCTACCAGTCATTAGAAATTTATTCCGATGTTTCTAGTTGATGTGCACACTATAGTGAATGGTGAGAGGCTGTTTTCAATATAAAGTATTCACCATATTTATCCTTTCAACCGTAAAAGATATTATCAAAAGAAATCACATTAAAGCTACTTTCCGAAGGGGTGAAATTTTCCCCGTAACAGCCATTTAAGGGTTAATATTTGAGATTATATTCGCTTAATTTTTATAATGTGTATTTTCGATCAAGCAGCACAATAATTTTTCCGATATACAAAGGTAGATATAATAAATAAAATAGATATAATAAATAAATAGATATAATAAATAAGATATACTATCTCTCTTTTTGGTAGTTTTAAAATATTCGCAGCTCTGCGCCTCTCTTAGCAATCCTACAGAATTAAAAAAGAACTAAGAGAAGAGGTACACACAGAACCTTCCTTATGAAAAAATGCTCAGTCAAAAACGGACATAATTTCTCGAAGGTATCAAGATTTATTAATTTTGTATCTATTTAAAGTTAAAAGTAATTGGGGAAAAAGACGCTGTCCGACACAGATAAATATTAACAAATTTTAGTTGTTTTTAAAATCGATTGAAAATGTGATATATACGGTTCTAAATTTTTTTTATAATAAATGTATAAGTTATAGTATTTTTTAACATAGGATTACATTCCTCCATAACGGTCCTTCGGAAAGTAAAATTTCAGACGCTAAAACTGTCCGTCCATCCGTCCTCGCGAGTTATAATTTTGGCACCGTGCCAAGCCCAGTCTGTATCGCTTCGACTAGTAGTAAACAGTTAAACAGAAAAGTACCAAAATGCGTTAAAATTTTGACATATATATATGTATATATATACATACGTACATATATATAGATACATATACCGGGTGCGTCATAAATTCGTGCAACGTTCAAAAATTCGTAATAAAAGAAATAATGCTCGGAAAAATTTTCTGTTTGCGCGAATAGGATCAAAGGGACATTGGATTTTTTTCCATGTAAAAGAAACCGAAGTTTACAAAAGTAACCGAAAGAGGGCGCTTTTACGTGACCACGTTAAGCCTGTAATGCAGGAAATACATGCGTTACTTATTGTCATCTTCATGCAGGATGGTGCCCCGCCTCACATTTCACGTGATATCAAGACGTTTTTGTTGGAATCTATCACGGAAGACCGAGATCTATAAGTCACGGTTGTAAGGTTCAGTGGCCCTCACGATCACCAGACTTGACCCCGGCAAATATTTAGTTGGGGAGATACTTAAAGTCTCATGTGTACCGGGGCTCCCCAACCACTTAGGTGGAACTGAAAAATGTCATTCGACAGACAGTCGCTGCCATCGATGCTAGATTCCGCTGTAATAGGCTTAGTGAAGCGCCTCACTTGCCTTTTTCCTTGTGCTCGTAGTAATGTTGAACATCTGTTACTTTAAAATAAATGCACAGTTTCATGTTATTGTGATCTGTTTAATTTTCTGTTTGAGTTTACCTGATTTGCATAAAATGTCTCAGTATGACGTGTGAGCGCCCTCTTTCGGTTACTTTTGATAAACTTTTTTTTTTACATGGAAAAAAAATCCAATATCCCTCTAATCTTATTGGCGCAAACAGAAAATTTTTCCGAGCATTACTTCTTTTATTATGAATTTTTGAACTTTGCACGAATTTATGACGCACCCGGTATACATAACACATACATACATATACACATACAAAAGAGGTAAGCAGCGATAAGTAATCCTACGTTAATAACCTGCGGTAGTTACGTTAGAAGAGACTACCTGAAATTTGTTTTTTTTCTTATTGTATCGATGTTCTCTTCTGCTTTTAGGATGTCACAAGCATCCAATTCCACAGCTAGTTTGAATTTTGTCAACAACCGTTTTTGCGTACCGAAAAATGATAACAACAGTAGTTGGGGCATTGATCATTAAGGTAGATTCTATACTTCGAATATACCCACTGCAGTTGAACGATAGAGCGTTTCCAGGAAAGAGTGGAAAATTCAGATACGTGAGCAACGTATTACTAAAGCTGAAAATTTTCGGCAATCGGCGACCAGAGAGGGGAGCAACATTCTTCTATGTAAGTAAGAACTTAGATTTAAAAAAAAAATAAAATAAAATAGTGTCCATTGTCGATTTGCAGCCATGATGAAAGGGAAGTAAGTTAATTTACTTTTAATCTATTAAGCTACGAAATTAAGCATAGATTGTCTACCTTAATATCAGTATACAGATTTCATTAAGGAACACGTACTAGATTTTATGACATTCGATTACAAATGCACTTAACGAAAAAGATAGCTTCCGGCTCAAGGCCATTCTTACCCCCCCCCCCCTCTTTTTACATGAAGCTAATTGCTTTCTCATGAAGCTAATTGCTTTATTTAGATTAGCTCATTTATTAGAATAGGAATCTCCAAGATCTATTTTTTTGGCAGCCTTTTCAGTGTTCAGAACAAGACATTTCACTTTCTGGGATGGCAACATTGTCATTTAGGGACAGTCGGTCCATCTTCATCTCTAAATAAACACGAATTTCATTGGATCAAACACATATTATTATTATTTTTTTTAGATAAAATTTACTCTTTTCAGACGTTACTCCAACGCCATACGTATACAAGCGTCAGATCATCGCAATCTGAATCTGCATAAAGCGATCTGCACAATTTGAAATCTTTCCTAAATGACAGGAAGAAAAACTAAAGCTCAAATGAAGGAATGAAAGTTTCATCACGGAATCCTTTGTATGTAATAGCTTTTAAACTCTAGTCAAATATTGTATAGTTTGTATATGAAAACTATCAAAGAATTTAGAGCAATAAAGAATCAAATAATGAAAAACTAAAGCTTCATGTCGGAGGTACCATTCCCCCACAGGCAAACAAAGTTTCATTTGCGAAATCTCGGACATGATAAAAAAGTGATCAAGGATATCAAATATGTGTCAAAGCAGGGACGGATTAACCAAGCTGCGTTCCTCTCTATTTAAAAATTTACGCGTCTCCTAAAAAAAGCGTTTATATACGCAAATGCCACGAAAAGAGCTAGGGATTCGATATAGCATAAATATTAAAACACTTAATATATCGCTCACTCCGTTCAACAACATCATATCTCAAAAAACAAGATTTTTCAGGAGAGTGATTTGAAAGTTTAAAAGTACACTGAAATGTATTGAAAATAAATTTTAATTTTGCTCTCTAGCGGCTAAATATTGAGTGGTGAGATACAAGGATGTTGCAGGGAATATACTACTCTTTCAGGGCATTCTGAAAACAAGCATAACTAAAAATCGCCGATTTTTGAGATATCACGTTGTTGAAAGAAGTAAGCGATATGTGTTATAGTTTTTTAATTTGGAAAAATTTCAATAAATTTTTCTCTAAAGTAACATTATGCGTGAAATACGTAAATATACTAAAAGTTACAAGCATTTTTAAACGTAGGATTACGTTCCTCCATAACGGTCCTCCGGAAAGGAAAATTTCAGACGCTAAAACCGTCCGTCCGTACCTCGCGAGTTATAATTTTGGCAGCGCGCCAAACCCAGTCTGTATCGCTTGGGAAAGCAGTAAACAGTTAAACAGAAAAGTACCAAAATGCGTCAAAATTTTGAGTGACACATATACATATATATATATATATAGATAGATAGATAGATAGATACAAAAGAGGTAAGCAATGATAAGTAATCCTACGTTAATAACCTACGGTTGTTTCGTTAGAAGAGACTACCTGATTTTTTTAAATTTTAAATTTTTCTTTTTCTTTTTCTTTTTTTTTTTTTGGAGGGGGATATTTTTAAGTAGAGTGGAGGTAAGCAAATGTTTTCCTCGATTCTTTTGAAGTTATTTTCGAAGTATCTGTAATATTTATTGTGTCTTGTATATTACCACCCCACTGTTTAACCTTTCTATTGTTAAAAGAAGAAAAGTCAAACAAAATCGCTAAGCAATCTTATTTGAAACGACTTTGAATTTTTCCTAAACATTCTCCCTTTATTTTCGACATTTTGGGTTACATAAGTAAGCGAGAGATGGCTCATTTCTATTGTCTCCGGGAAAAAAACTCGGTTAGAGATATTTAATGCGCACCATTTAATTCATTATTTTTGCTTTCTCTGTTCCATGGCGCCAAGGCATATTGCTTGTATTATAGGCAATTTTGGCAAACATGAAAAAAATAGAAACGAAGATCTGTTCAACAGTGATAGCGATAGCACTTGAGTGCTAACAAAATAATGTAGTTCATACATTGCCAAATATTATTTTTCCCGTAAAAAGTATCTTTCATCTTTTTGATAATTTTTTCATTCAGAAAATTAAGTTTCATCAAAATATTTATGCAAAGTATGATCCTTTACACTTACTGCATAAAAATCAGAAAAAACAAAAAATCAGTTAAACATTAGAATATATCTAGTCATTTTTTAATAAAAATTAGTAATAAAAATAAACAGCCGATCAATACAGGATGCGGAACTTTGAGCATTATACTGTGTTTTAATTAAAAATTATCATATCTATATTGAAAAACGGGCAAATATTAATCCTAAAAAATTAACTTTCGATTACATTCAACCACCTTAAAAATGAGCTTTAAAATTGCATAATTATTGGTAATAACTATTTTTGAAGAAATTCCTACTTTTAAAACAATAAAAAACACATGATTGTACATATTTTATTTCTTTATCATGGGAATGATATTCGTTCTGAAGGGCATGTCCTCTAAAAAATCTTGGTTACGTTAGTTTTTACGATCTCGAATTTAAGAACCGTCTATAAATGATAACATTATTTTTTTAAGTTCTGTTAATGTAATTATTATTTTTGAAACTGGTTTCTTTTTTTCTTGTGTTACTGATAATCCAACTTTTTTAAAAAAAGTGTTATTTAATTAAATACAATCCTCAATCCTTTTCGTTTTTTTAAAATATGTGACAGTATTTTTCTCCACACCTGTTTCGGAATTCAAAATCATCAATCGTGAATATATGCACCCAGTTTTGTTCCCACATAAGTCTACGTCTACACTTGTATTATTTAACTGTACACTCGTATCACGTATCGCATCAGATCATCGAGACATGATCTATCAGATGAAGAGCGGTGATACGAAGTCGGTTTTCAACCTGCCGTATCCGAAACCTTCTTTTATCATTTTATTTTTCACACTAAGGTCCTGTTCACATAGGAGTCCGTTGCGTTGCGTTGCGTTAAGGAAAAGATGACGCTGAGACGAAAATAAACCAATCATATGCGTTAAAAATTTCATCGCTAATCGTTTGGACGCCTATGATTGGTTTATTTTCGTCTCAACGTCATCTTTTCCTTAACGCAACGCAACGGACTCCTATGTGAACAGGCCCTAACTCATCTGTTCCCCTTGTCTGACGTTTCCATGCTACGGGAAGCATTCAGTCTGCTATATATGAATCTCATATTATTTTATACAACTGTGGCATCACACTAACATTTAAAACCTGTGACCAGAACGATTCTTGCATAGGTAAGAAAAAAATATTTATGTCCCTTATTGCTAAATGAAATGGTCCTATAAAACTGATACTGATTAGAAGCTCAAATGCCAAAATGTGTTTAAGTTTGGTGCCAATTAAAAGAACACTTTGTCATTTTTATTTTTTTATTTTTTAGGAAATCTACGGATTCGGAGATTCTGATATCATGAATGGCACCACGTAGCCGCGGTAATTTTGTGACTATGGGCCTGTTCACATAGAATCCGTCAGCGTCAGGGCCTGTTCACGTAGGAGTCCGGAGGCGGAAGCGAAAAAGGAAAAATGGCGCTGAGGCGGTAATAAAACAATCATAGGCGTTAAAAATTTCGTTTCTAATCGTTTGGAGGTTTGTCATTAGTTAAATATATTTCAATACTTTAACGCCTCCGCTACCGGACTCCTATGTGAACAAGCCCTTAGGGCCTGTTCACATAGGAGTCCGTTGCGTTGCGTTAAGGAAAAGATGACGTTGAGACGAAAATAAACCAATCATAGGCCTCCAAACGATTAGCAATGAAATTTTTAACGCCTATGATTGGTTTATTTTCGTCTCAACGTCATCTTTCCCTTAACGCTAAGCAACAAACTCCTATCGTATTGAAAGATATTTAACCAATTACAAACCTCCAAACGATTAGCAACGAAACTGTGATTGGTTTAAAATATGTCAATGCGAGTAACGCTAACGCTGACGGATTCTATGTGAACATACCCTATCAGAAATTTACTGCGGCAGCGGAGTGACGTCAGATGCTCCTGATTCCAGAAAGTTTTCCTTGTAACGAGTGTAAAAATGCCGTAAAAAAATTAAACTGCAAAACATAATCCAAGAATAATATTTTATTGAGCTAGATAATTACATGAGTGAAGAAGGAAAAATGGTGTAGATCGATATGTTTTAATTTTGAATGAATCTTTTTTTCGGGTTCATACGAAATCGTCTGCGACTTTTATTTTGTAAATAGCAAAATGTTGAGAAACGATAACGTAACTTTACAGAAGAAAGGTGGCATCAATTTAAGACAGCCGGGATAGCAACATAACAATTATTCCACCAAAAATTTAAACTGAATGCTCGTCGATTTTTTTTTACTTCAAATCTGTATAGTTTCCACTTATTATTCTATTTTAATATGTTGGACCATGATCTCGAAATATGTAAGGATTAAAAGAAATTTAAACGAATTTAGAGAACCGTTGGTTTTTAAACACATACGATCTTTGAATATTTAAACATTATTTAATTGAAGTGAAGAATAAGGTGGTAAGTTATACTCTGAATCTTAACTTATTAAAGTTAAGTTTAAGTAGTAATAGTAGTAGGAAGTATTTATTAGTTTAAAAAGATAACCTGATTCTGGTCTATTTGTAAGTTTTAAAAGTTGTAAGTTTTAAAAGTTTAACCATGCGATTACTCTTTTTTTATGAAAAGTTTCATTTTCTTCTCATGTTGGGATAAAGCTTCTTTACGCAAACTATATTGATAGAATAGAATATGATGGGTTAGTTTATTAAAGTGCAAAAATATTCTTACATTAAATTCTCATTATTTTTTACTATAAAGTTTCATTTTCATTATACATTCTTTTTTCCTGATAGCAAAGGAAAAACTGAACATCTTCGGTGGAAACGAAAAAGTACGCTAAAATATTCTTTTAAAATTAACAAAAAGAAATTAATATATATATATATATATATATACGGCTTTTTCTGTTGGTAACAGAGCAAGGAAATCCCCGCACGGCAAGTATTGGCAGGGTTACCGTAGCTTCTACTGGTCAATCTCTTTCATACTAGAATGTACTTTAAAATCTAATATGATAAAGAAAAGGAAAATTTATTTCGCATCCGGGAATATTAATACTAATGTTAATAGGTATATTAATTAATATTTCGTTACGCTCAAACATTTTGTTTAATATCCTTTTATAACTAAATCTGTCGCGAAATGTCAGAGTTTTATCTATATATATATATAAAACAGTTCCATGACTGACTGACAAATAACGCACAGAACAAACCGCTTGACCTAAAGGGCTGAAATTATTCATGGCGATTATTCTTATAGTGTAGGGGTGCAATAGGAAATATTTAAAAAAATTATTCTTAGCTTTTTTAAAATTAAATTTTTAAGCTGTTTTTGTAATATTTTAAATTTTGCATTTAAAATAATAATTTGAGGGTTATAAAGTTTATATCACAAGAAAGAGCATATAAATTCCTTTAAAATGAAATCTTTTTCGAATCTTTACCTCCATTTTCTGATTTTTGGTAAATTTTTAAAGACTAATTTTTAGAATTTAATTTTTTAAATGGTGATCACGTGGTTTCTTTTCTTTTTGTGATATTTTAAATTAATTTTGCATCACGTGCATAACAACGAAATAAATTGACAAAAAATTGAAATACGGTAAAAGATAAAATTTAACCGCTAAACTAATTGAGATGGAAGTTTTTTAAAAAATTTAATTCAAATTTGTATGTTTTATGGATATTAAATATACAAATTAATTGCATATATTGACCGTTGTATTTAATTTGAATATTTTCTTTTATATTATTTTGCCTATAAAAATATCCGTTACGAATTTTTCATAAATATATATATATATACATTTGGCACTAGTTGCATACATTGGCCGTTGTATTTAATTGGAATGTACTCCGTAGCGAATCACGGGTATTCAGCTAGTTTATCCATAAAAGAATAATATGTCACTTAAAATTTTCCCTCATTCTAAAAAAAAAAAAAAAATCTAGAACTGGGAATAAAATGAGACGAAGCAGACACAGAAACCAATATCAGTTTCTTTAATACAAAATGAAACCGATCGTGAAAGATACGGATTAAATACTTTTTAGCGATTAATAGTAAATATTTAGATCTTTATTTGCACGTATTTCAAATATTTATTGTAACGAGTTAATAGAGGCACCACTGGGTGGATCGGAGGCGAGAAAGGTGCTGATTATAGTCCACTAGCATCAGACATTGTTAATAGATTTTTCCAGAGGAAATGTTTTATTGTATACTTATAAAAGACTATCAACATTTAAATGGCAAAACCTCTGATTTGAAGGTAAGTCTGGCCATTTTGTCTAGAATACCATTCACAAAGAAAAGGAGTATCCTCGGGTGTATTGTTCGGTAAATCCTGAGGTTTTTTATTTATAGAAAACCATCTTTTCTATTGAATGCCTCTACCCCACCTTTCACTAAAATTCTTCGAGATGTTTTTTGGATGCCAAATCTTTTTGATCTTTTTCATCACGCGTAAATTACAAACCTTTAGTCATGGTTTTTTGCCCTCTTCAGTTATTCCCGCCAGATCTGCAAAAGCAACTTCTCTACCCAAAAATTAATTTGTTTTTCTCATGCAGTCACGACATCCAATTCACTCTCTTCCATTGTGTTTTGGAGACATGCATACGCATTTCAGCCTAATAAATGCATAGTTATGTTTTGCTTAACCAAGCGAAGTGCGTGGAATGATTATGGCTTTATGCGTTAGGAGTAAGTTCGAAATTTTAGTAATTTATCTTAGTTATTCTTGACTATTACGCTTTCAAAATGCTTGAAGTACTCGTTTCCTTTAATCAGTAAGACTGTGCGGTGGTCCATGTTTGACGTTAATTGAGCGTCAAGATATAATCTCACGTTGAGAAGAGAAAACCTGCACATAATTCATATCTCTTTGACAGAATATTAAGTAAAATAATAAATTTAGGCTAAAAATGTTTATTTATTTATTATTATTATTACTATTTTGTAGTTTCCTTGGTCAAACTCTAGTAAGATTTACGACAAGATTCGGCGTTTTCAAAAGGGATTTTAATATTCTAAACAAGAAAGTGATTATTCACTATTAGACTTCCCCTATACTAACCTCCGCACGCTTATATAAATAATAATAATAAAAAGAAAGAATCCCTGGTAACACCTGCAAGCGACGTCATACGACTCATGGTCAAATATTGGAGGACGTTTTTATTTCTCTTTCTGCATTTTAATAAATTTTTATCAAATATTTTTATATTCGTCCCAACATTCATATTGAAGTTCAGGGTTTAGAATCTAAAACGCTCACTTCTGGAAAAGTCTGTGAAAAGAGCTAATTTAAATCACAGACATGAAATTAATTGTGTTTGCAGGTCCTGCATGTAAACGTTCCGATTACAACTGATTGTTTTATTAATCCATTTAAGCTTCTACTTGTAAGTTCCAAAAATGAAAACTATATAACAAAATAATACGGTAATATGGAAAGTTGTGGAAACGTGCATTTTCCTAAAATATAGACTTGATGATTGTGTTCTAAATGTCTGCCAAGATAAGCATGAACGTGTTCCAAAAATAGTAAGTTTTTTTAAAATATAGTATAGACATGACTTGGGAATAAGATAGTATACTCGTGAGAAAAATAAAAGTAGAACTGAGCTTCCGTTTATCTACCGTATTTGCAGAATGATGTATTATGTGCTGTATTTGTAATGAGCACTACAAATTCATCATCTCTTCATTCATCTCTTGAACCCCCTAAATCAGGGGTTCTCAAACAGTGGTACACGTATCCTTTGGAGTACGCTTGGAACTTTCAAGGGGTCGAGAACTCTCGAGGGAAAAATGACAAAATGACAAGAAAACTAATTCCAAATTTGACTAGATGCATTAATATTTTAGTCATGACCAAAGTGGTACAATAAAAAAATTTCAGAATCACTGCTTTAAACAATAAATGCTTAATATTCTTTCCATTTTGTTATTTTGTGGTATATTCAGCGTTTGTTTTGATTAACATATGTTGCTTATAATATAGTGTTCATAGATAGCACACACATCTTTACCTCAATTTTATTATTTTATTTTGATACAAGAAATTGTGTTATATATTGATACATAATTTAGAACACGTACTTTATTATTTTGAGAGAAATGATCTGGTTTACTTCTGAACTCTCAAAATAGCCCCACTAAAGTCTAATCGCTAAAGAACCATGGAAACTGAAAGTCTTTATATCATATGTTAAAATATTAAACTCTTGAGAGATGATAAATGAGTGTGTGCCCTAGATTTTGAGAAATATTCCTGTCGTGTTAGATAAATGCAACGCACTATTTATTTTTTGGAGATTTCATCTATAAAACTTTCTGTCATCTCACCCGTGAGACCGACGAATTACATTTCTTCCTCCCTCAATCCTTTCACCTATCAATATGTAATAACTTAAAAATTCACTCCACATGAATTATATAAGAATGTCTTTACTAATATCCCCTGTTCAAGTTTAATTTCTTTGAGAACTTTGGATGTAAAATAATACCCGATTCGCTAGTAAAACAGTAATTTAGTTTTAAACAATATGTGAATTATAAGAAATAGGGAAACTGAAAAGAATTTCAAACATTTTCAGTTTCAGATGATATTTTTTAAAACATTAATATTACTTTGGAATGTCATAAGTCGTCCAAGAAAAATGAGTTTTAAGTACTAAACTCCAATTTTGTAATATTTTTCCGTATTACCTAACACAATGTTTTCTAAAAGAAAAAAAATCAGATCGTAATCGAATAAACGAGTCGAAAATCGAGTTATTTGCATAAAAGAGTAAATTTCGTCACAATTCCATAATCTCACCCCGAATCGGAAGACGCGTCAAAGGTAACCTGAGTCAATACTTCAGGTGTGATAGGATAATCAGCTGCAGAATAATAGGATAATCCTGCAGAGTGATGCATTAACACATTCACTGCTATCAAAGGGGCATTAAGGGTTTCCCAATGGGGCATTCAGAAATGATAAATATTGATTATTCTAAATGGTTTATCGCACTTAGAAAATACAAAAATAAACATATTTTGAAAAATAAAATTGAAAATAAAATGGGACCAACCGGTGATGTCCATGGCTTCTAGGTGATGTGACATTCATTATGAGCCAAGTGCATCACCAGTGGTCTCAGATACAAACAAAAGAAAGTTACTGTGTTTTCGTGAAACAAGTCGCCCATAAAAACACTTCACATATGTTACACTTTGTTGGCACTTTTTGCTGTTTTTATGGCCTTTTCTCTTCCCTTTTCTTTTTATTGCATTTTCGTAACACCCTACACATCTGTTTTTCTTTTTGAGACATTCTTTATTGGATTTCTATTAGCCCAAGCTTTTCTTTGACCACTTTCCGTTTTTTTTTTTTATTGCTAAGCAGATCTAACACCTTCCTTGCCACGTGACACACCGGTGATGCACGCAGCACACAATTAAAAATTCAATGTGCATTGTAACGTCGTGAACGAAAGAGAGGTCGAGCAATCTGAGTCACAGCCAGTTTAACTAAATAAATAATTTATTTACAAAATTAGCTCAAGATGATTACAGTCTATTTACAAAGAAGGGTTACAGGATGATAAATTATTTGCAAACGAGCCTCAGGCTTTGAGATGGTTGCTTAGTTTGCTTTTTATAGCATGATGATGAAGGATTCATTCCTTCAAAACACATTCCTGAAGTTTTGTGTGTATTGTATGTTTCAAAAAGTACTCTAAAGAGCCCCCCGAAAAAAAACCAAAACAAAAAAAACCTGGTACAGGCGTGCGTATGCAAATAACGGAGATATGCTACCAATCAGTGTAACGCTATGTAGTCGGCAGTGTCTATATAAGACAGCAGGTGTCTGGCGAAGTTGTTAGATCAGTTCCTTCAGCTACAATGGCAGGTTATCCCGATTAATGTGACTTTGAACGTGGCATTATAGTCGGCGCACGAGAGATGGGACATAACATTTCCGAGGTAGAGATGCAAATTAGATTTTCGCGCACGATCATTTCACGAGTATACCGTGAATATCATGTATCCGGTAAAACATCAAATCTCCGACAGCGGTGCGGCGGTAAAAAACCTTGAATGAACGGGACCATCGACGACTGACGAGAATCCTTAAACGAGATAGACTGTTGATGACTGGAAACACATTGCCTGGTCTGAAGAGTCTCGTTTCCAATTGTATCGGGTGGATGGACGTGTATGGGTATGGAGACAACCATATGAATCCATGGACCGTGCATGTCAACAGGGGACTGTTCAAGCTGCTGGAGCCTCTGTGATGGTATGGGACGTGTGCATTTACCGCGATATGGAACCCCTGATACGTCTAGAGACGACTCCGACAGGTGCCGGGTACAAAAGCATTCTCTCCGATCATCTACACCCATTCATGTCCATTGTGCATTCCGACGGATTTGGACAATACCAGCAGGACAGTGCGACACCCTCCACGCTGAGAGTTGCTACTGAGTGGCTCCAGGATCCCTCTTCCATTGGATTTAGACTCTTCCATTGGCCACCTAAATCCCCAGACATAAACATTGTTTAGCATATCTGGGATGCCTTGTAATGTGCTGTTCAGAAGACATCTCCACCCCCTCGCACTCCTATGGATTTGTAGACTGCCCTGTAGGATTCATGGTGGGAATCACCTCTAGGTAACCTTCAGACATCAGTCATGCCATGTCGTGTTGCAGCACTTCTGCGTGCTCGTGGGGGCCCTACACGATATTAGGCAGGCGTACCAGTTTTTCTGGCTCTTTTGTGTATTTTCTACCTTTATCACCATTATTAATTAAAAAATGTTTTTTGTTTATGATTTTCTACAAACAACAAAAAATGGAAATTGAATCAATGTATTTTGTACTTTATATTGCATGAAACAGAATGAATGCAGGAAGTCGAGACGCACGTGAGGTTCTGGAAAGAGTGCCTTGGTATGCTGCTTTCTATGTTTATTTCGTCTTAAGATTCTAAATACAATTACCAGTTTATTATTTTGAAAAGCCTATGTACCGTGGACTACTTTTCCCTGTGCATCTTGATCTTTTTTGTGCCAGACAATTTGCCGTTTTAATTTTTTTCAAATATACGTATATCAAACTTTTTTTTTTCAAATATATGTATATCAAAAATACGTATATCATTTTTTTTCAAATATACGTAAATCAAATATACGTTTTGCACGATCGAAATGTTTCGGCGGGCCACAGGTTGAAGACCCCTACTGTAAACAATGTAGACAGGGTAAATAAATATTCTGATTGCGAAAAATCTTTGAAATACTAAATTGTGGATTTCATTTATAGTAGTATCAAGCTACATATTTTACCGGATTTTCTATCTTACAAGTGTTTGTTTTTGACATTTCGTTGAAAACTTTGCATAACTTTATTTTTTAAATTAATGTTATTGTTATTACTATTTTTATCATTAACAATAATAGTTGAAAATTAATTAATAATAATTGTTGAACCAATTTTGCGTTTCCATAGTTAAAATAACTAAAAATTTCAAATAGTCTCGAGTATCTATCAACATCTGAAGGTTAACGTTAGTAATCGCAGCTGAAGAAGATATCAGAATAATTTCTGAAAAAAATTTTTTTGAAGTATAATACATGTTAGTATGTATAGGATATTCAGTAAGAGAATTTAAAGCATATACTGCAAGACGTATGAAGTTTTTCAAAGGAATGACATCATTATTGCATTTTATTCTTTAAGCAACTCAATAAGTTTTATATTCTTGTGAGAAAGTCCATGAACTTGTTGAGAATACACGAAGTTCAGGGCCGACGGAAGAGGCGAGCCAATGGATTCCTTCGAAATAGCACGCCCCTTCCACCGGCCCTACTAGTATAATCTAACTTAGCTGGGGTAAAATTCATGAGCTCTTATTTTTATGTATATAATTTCAGTATTAACACCTGCTTCTTTCTTTGCCAGAGCTTATTTAATTTAACACTGCACTTATAACCAGTAGAATCTGAATGCTTCAACTAGCCTTTGCAAGTATATCTTTAATCTACGATAGCTTTTCCCTAAATTGTTATTAATTTTAATTTGTTAATTAACGAAGGATGTAACATTTTTGCATGAAAAATATCTAGATGTAACATTTTTGCATGAAAAATATCTATATCATAGACTGTTATGCATTTATCAAGTCCTCTTCATTCATTCGGGAAATCATTTTGAAGTCATTGTGCTGCCAAGAAATTGGTTTGCTAGTGCTACGTAGTTGAAATTGAAAAAATCGAAAGGTTCACATATAGTATCTGGGTTATTGTGAATTTTAGAAATACATGACGGTAGTAGTAACCCCTAGTGTCTCGTCCCGAACAGGATGCGTCTCGTGTGCAAATTTTCTCGTTTAGCATCTTTTCCGCAGTCTTTATTAATTGTCTTTATATCGGGAACATTAACGGAATTAACACTTGTAAAAAACCCAAGTACGATATTATACATAAATACTTTTCGGAATTTAATCTTTCGGAACGCATAGTAGGAAAGTCTCTATAATAACATTTTCCAGTCTACTGTTAGCCTGCGATACCCCCTTTAAAAAAATCAATACCTCTCCTAGATCCTTCTTAGTTTTTGTGAAAAAAAAAGTTGATTAGTACCCAAAATATTTCCCTGCTTCATAGACTCTGCAACTTAGTGTTAATCTTGTTTCGTTCATTGAAAATTATTATGCTGCTAGCAATAACTTTTTGAAATGAACTTTTTGCCTCATTTAGTAGCAATGTGCTACCTTACCCGGAAATGAATTACAAAAACTCTTTCAAGAAATACGGAAAACTTTGGCTGCGAATTCTATTATTGTAGAGCTGTCGCAGTTTCTTTTTTGTCGCTCATTAAAGGGTTGACTATTTCTTTCACTCCATTTGTTTCTAAATACCTATGACTTATGACCAGCATATTTCGGTGAAAATTCGAAAAAAAAAATGCGGTGATTCTTTCCTCGGGTTACGGTTGATAGGACAAATATAACTTTCATGCCAACATCAGTTTTCTTACATTATATCGTATCTTACATTATCGTTTTCTTACATTATATCGTGAAAATACATGCTGGCGTTTACCAAGCGGAGATTATAACTATTTTATAAATATTTTTATATATTTATTTTAAATTATATTTAATCCCATGCCATGCATAAAAATCAGGGTCATGTGGAATTCAGTAAAGCTCGATTCATAAATTTTCAATGTAAATGAGTTGCTAAAGATTCTCAAACATTTGGTCAAACACCGAATGAAAAATTTTCATACACTTTTAATGTCATTTTCCCTGTAATAATACATTACGAGATAAATTATTTCCTTATACTGAATGAAAAAAAACTTCCCCGTGAGGATACTGCCAGATCATACCCATGCACTTAATATCCATGATTTTTCAATGTGACTTTTGATTTCAACAAAATTTGGGTAAAGTTTTAGGAATAGCCACTTGTTGAAAACAGAAAGGAAAAACTGAGATTTGGTCTAATTAGTATTTCCCTATTTATTTTTATTTTGTAACTAATATTTACTTTTTCTCTAAGTGAATGTGGCCATTTAGTTTGAGATAAGGCGGTCTGAATATTTATCAAACTGTCCTTATAAAAACCTCCATAACTGCGAATAAATACGTAATCAACGTCATATTTGTTGAATTCGGCCTGAGCTCTTCAAATGTGTAACCTCTTGTGTATTTAAAACGATACCATTTCTTTATTTTCTTATGTAATTGGTGACGTGACTGCGCTAAGGCTTTTATGAAAACTCGTGTACTTACTTGTCAGGTCAATGGATTTAAAAAAGCATCTGACATCATAGGTCATTGAGGAGCTGAAGTAGATTTTTTTAATAGGCAAACTTTTACTGTAGTTACGCAGAGGCCATCCAAACAATGTATCGTTAGCAAATATAGCTATGGGTTGCAATTTTTTTCATATAAGCTCTAATATACGGCATTTTGAGTTGATAAAATGTCTTTAAAATAATCTGCAGGGTTGGGAAAACAGAGTTTCAGGGAGGCTTATGAAAACCACAAGCACAAAAAAGGTTTGAAAAAAAGAGCAAAAGATCAATTCTATGTAACTATGTATATTTTGTCTTTATCTTAGTATTCGAGAAGATAAAAAAGCAAATTGAAATCGAGAAAATTGCAATTATTGAGAAGATAAAAAAGCAAAAAGCATTTTACGGTACATACAAGTCAACAATGATACAAGGAAAAATATACAAAATAAGTTACGAGTTTTATGGTAAAATCTGACATTATAATGAATCTTCTCAGTCTGTTAAAAAGAGTTTACTAGAACAAAATCTATTATGTTGCATAACTTAAAGATCGGAAATGATGACTACCTCATATGACGTTGAAACGAGAGATAATTGTACTACTAGAAAGATAATTTTTCACTTTATCCTCTACAGATTCCTCTATTTCAACGTTTTTAACAGAGCAATATTAAAAAAAACTAGTAAAAAGGAGAAAATTTGTAAATTTTATAGCTATTGATTTGCATTGGTCATGCTTTTTAAGAAAATTTTAATAATTAAAAATGATTTTTCAATCTACCCCTTTAAATTTCCTTTCTATTTGAACATCATCTATTGTTTTAGTTTACAGTCTATTTAGATTTATTTAACGTATTATGGTAGAAATGATTTTTCAGCTATCTTTGTAAATACCCCATGTATAAATTTTAAAAATATGGCGCAATTTTAAGCTATTGGAATATATTCAAAAATTTACCATACACCGTTACATCATACATTCCAATATACAACCAAAAGGGCAGAAAAAAATGCATACCCGAGTTTTAATATATATTGGCTGAAGAGTTTCTTTGAAAAGTTGACAATTAAAATGAAGTTTCAGGTACGAAAGGTCGTACCTGAAACTTTTTGAAAAAAAAACGTACCTGAAAACGTACCTGAAAATTTTTGCGATGTTTGGTGTCATGACGACGCGATTTTTATACTACTGCTATCAAAGTTTTCGATCTGTTACGGAATTAAATTTGAACGATATCAAGATAACTCATTTCACTCAATAAGATGGCAGTTATGGAGTGGATAACATATTTTCTGTTAATTCAATGGGTAGTGGAAAAAAAATTATTAAAAAAACTGAAATTAAAGAAAACTTACATGTAAAGTCTTCTCTAGAATATAAAAACGAATAAATTGAAATGTTAAAAATATTCTGCCGAGTTTGGAAGAATTCAGCGGTTTCTTAAACCAAATTTTATGTTTCTCAATCTTTTAATGTGAGACATATAACAGACACTGAAGATATGTGTCCTTTTTAGACTTGCCAAGATTTATAAACGTAATAAAAATTAAGGAATATTAAGTTTCTTCGACGTACCTAAACTGGTGCTCATTATTTACGCCTTGAAACATTGGAAATTCGTACATTTAAAATTGCGCATGTTCCTTTCAAAACAGTGTCTCCCCCTTCTCACTTCCCCTCTTAATCCAATTTTGTCCAGGTGCCTCGCCGTTTCCTGGTAGCCTCACTGATCGACAGATGGCGCTAAATCTCAAAAAAGTTATACCGGGGTGTTTTTTTGTTTTAAGGTTTTGAAATCGGCAGGTGGCCCAGAAGCAACCTTGAGGGTTTCATTTGTTATTACAAGATTTAAAACCGGAAAAGAAAATTTGACATCTAAATAACTTTTCACCAGAGATGCAAATTTCATCAGTTACCGATAACAGGGGATATTTATTGTGCGTTTTTTCTGTTTCAGATGTACAACATTTTTGTTTAGGTTTTCAGCTTAAATCTGTGGAATCAAATTTTAAATGCGTTTCATAAAAGAATATTTTGTTGTTGTTGCTGTTGCCATTGAACTTTGAGGCACCTCTCACATTATTCATATTAAATTCTTTATGCTTATGTTTTCTATATTAAATTATAAAAAAGTTGATGTTCTTTATAATTTAATCAGCTGAACACCCATAATATGTTTTGAAGAAAAAATTATACATGCTTGTAATGAAATCAATTTGAGCTATTATTTGACATTAGCTTGTTCAGACTAACGTCTTCATATAAACTACAAGATAATATGTTTCAGAAGATGAAACGACAGGATTTTTATTTAACTTTTTATAGTTTTCAGAATCTGGTTAAGAGCGAGTCAATTGAGAAATTTTTGCGATGTTTGGTGTCATGACGACGCGATTTTTATACTACTGCTATCAAAGTTTTCGATCTGTTACGGAATTAAATTTGAACGATATCAAGATAACTCATTTCACTCAATAAGATGGCAGTTATGGAGTGGATAACATATTTTCTGTCGCTTAAAATAATATTAATTTTGAGCAAGTCTTATTAAAATTCAAAGGCAGTAATATTAACCCACTGAAACTTAAATCGTATGTGTAGTGTAGAATGTTGATTTGCTCAGTGTAAGCGCGATGAAAAGGTCGAACGGGGCTGAAGGACTCTAAAAAAAACACCAAAGAAGTTCAATCAAAGTATAAACAACAAATAATTACGGTAATTATGTCCTAATTGCTTAAATGTTCGTGGTGTGCTGGTTGGGGCAAGGGTTTTGAAGCTCGCGCATGTCAGTGCCAACTCTCTGTTTATAAGCGAGCTTGATGTGGCTATATGATTGAGTACTGCTTCCTGTTTCAGAGCTTGTATGAAGATAAATCTAATGCTGATGACCTTTTCGATTAAATTTAGAAAAGAGATTACCTCCTTGCTTTTCAAATTTCAGAGGATGAAGGTCTTTTATACATCTGCTTTTTGAGTGTCACACATCTAAAAAAAAATTTAAAAGAAAAAAATTACTGAGATGAACCTTTTTTTTTCAGTACTCCTCCTCCCAGAACAAAATGTTTTTTTCTTCATAAAATATAAAGAAGCAATAGTAAAATGATTCCCATCTTTCTGCTACGCAACTATAAGATTAGTATAATTTTAACCGTACAAAAGAACGATTTTTAATCCACAGTCATGATAGCTGTTAGTCACAACATGACGACACATTGTTAAACACTTTAAGATTTTAAACATACACTGCTGGCCACCCAAATTGCAACACCAAGAAAGACAAGATATATCACAACAAAATGTATTTTGTAGCTAACATGTTGACCAAGTATCAAATGATTAAATTTATAGACTTCTGTCAAGTGTGGTTCCTGCCCAAAATCAGTAGCCAGAGTAGCCGCCATTGTTGGAGATCACCGCTGCCACACGCCTCGGCATTGATTCAAAGAGACTTTGGATGAGTTCTTGGGGTACAGCAGACCAAGCAGCTTCCACACGTTGCCAAAGATGATCTGCTGTGGCAGCTGGGGATGGAATCTGGGTCAATCGTAGAGCAGCCATGGACCACATGTTTTATATCGGCGAAAGATCCGGAGAGCGAGGCGGCCAGGGAAGCAATTCAATCTGGCGATTGACGAAGAACCGTTGGACAATGCGTGCCACGTGTGGTCGCGCATTATCCTGTTGAAATATGGCTGTGGGGAAGCCCTGAAGGTAAGGAAGG